>PVIA01001448.1:0-279471 GCA_004024845.1 Tonatia bakeri | reverse complement strand
TGGCCACTCTTCAGCTTTGCCAAGGTAGTATTAAAGTGGAAATGGGAGAAGTGTCATGGATTGTGAGCTAAAGAATGCATTACTTATCTTACCTGGTTTCTTCTTCGCTTTTCCAAGGTGTAAGGGGCTTTGGGGACTCCAGTCACATCTGTCATTTACCAGAAGTGAGATGGTGGACTAGTTAAGAATGCCTAAATTCTATGAGCCGTTTACTCATCTCTAAAAATCATTGTTCCCCCAAGGTGGTTTATGGATGGTGATGAAACTAGGTATTCAATAAACATTAACTCTTCAAGCCCATACATCCATCCTTCTCTAAGTTTTCCAAACTCTTCCTTATCCTAGAGAAGATTTCCTCCCAATTATTTGGAAAAGTGAAATTATCCCCACCCCCAAAATACTCTGCCTCATTTCCTCAGTTCACCATACCATTAATGCTTCATGATTTTGTCTAAGATTAATAACCCCTCCCACCTCCCTCCACAGGACAGTATTAACCATGTTTATTTTATGTATCTTACAATTTTGGCATCCTAAAACTCACGCTGACTGGGATGGGACTGCCCTCCAGGGTTAGTTAATTCCTGAAGATAGCAAGCAACTTACCTGGGAGTATACCTCTCATATCCAAGCAACCACCCCTTTTGTCTAATGCTCACACACCAAGCTAATGCTCCCCCTGTTCTCCATCATCCCAGGGCTAGGCACCAGACAACTAGAGATGGCCCAGACAGCCCAAAGCCGGCCACTCATTGTTGAAACTAGCAAATTCTAAGCTCTTTGCTGTGCCATGCCCTGCATTCCCAGTGGAACCCTCCCACAAAGGCTCTGGCCTAAACTTTCCCCTCGCTGCTGCTTCTGCCTCCTGACCAAAACAATGTTTCTACTGCAGCTCTGCGTGGTGTGTCGTGCTCCTTCCTCAGGGAAATGTTAAGTAATTCAAATCTTTCGATGGCCTGGGCTTTGCCATGTCATCGCTGTCATCTCCATAAAACCCCCATGGACACAAATGAGACACCCCCTCAAAAGAAACACTAAAACAAACCCCTCTGCTTACATCTCTGCACCTCTTAACTATTTATGCACATATTTAACACATGCATTGAACTGGATTTAGGTCAGGTGTTCCCTGCTTGTCTTACTCACCAGACTAAACTCTCCGTGTTCTTTGTCCTCGTAAACCCTGCGCCTAGCCTGGCATTCAGCAAGTACGAAGTTTAAATTCAGGCTGAATGGATGGAGACAGAGAGGCACTTGCTCCTATTTCATGTTTGTCTCCACTTTTTCCTCGGATGGTCTACTCATTTTAAATCCAAAAGCTGCTGAGAGTGTCAAGTACCCTGCATTTGCTTCTGCTGTCCTATTGCACTTTCCTTTCCTTTGGTCCAGTTATGGCCTAATGAGAAAACTGGAACTGGGAAGTTACCCTACTGTCATGGTCAGGGTTAAGAGGAGGCCAAAGAGGTACTTACCTGGGCACAAAATGCAAGGGGAGGTGCATGCCAAAAAAAAAAACCTTCAATAGTCAAGATAAATACTATTTTAATGCAATATGTTAAGAAATCAAAACTAATGCTGAAAAAACTCCATAATGAACAAAATACCAAAATCCTAAATTAAAAACAAAACAAAACCAGGATCCCACAGTGCTGTACAAACCATATTGGAGTCTAAGACCCAAAGAAAAACTGTGTACCTAAATACATGTTTTTATCTTTTAAAATAGTGATTCGCCCCCACCGCCTGCCCCCCAAGGCCAGAAGAGACGCTCAGGTAGAGGACTTACTTCTTCCATGTGGCCGGACTCAGGGCTCCTGCCACGCTCCCTAGCCCCTCCTTCCTAGGCTCCCAGCCCCTGCTACTTCCTGCCTTGGCAAGTGCCAATGCTGCCAGCCCCCTCTGCAATAGCCCATGTCTTCCTGGGGAGGTGGTCTCAACCCAGCCTCCATTTTCCTTGCAACGGGGTAGGAAGCAGGTAGAGGAGGTTGGGGGAGTGATGAGGGTGGCAGGGCCTAGGAGAGCCCTTTCCCGGGCTGTGGTTTCCTATTACCACCCCCTGCCTCCGTACGCCCAATAATGGCAGGAAAGGGGTAGGAAGAGGGAGCCGGGTCTTATCTGTTCAGGTCCTCTGGGCTGAGGTGAGGGCAAGGGCTCCAGAGTCCGTGTGCCTGGGTGGAAGGTACAGTCCCTCCAGGTCTGCTAATTGTTTTAGAAGCTAGTCTCTAAGGGGCACAGAAGAATTTCATTAAAATAGTATTTGCTTGCCTACATAGTATTTCTATTCCTACAGTAGAACAGAAAGCACAAGGTTCTCAAAGGGGAGTTTTTATGTGGCATTTGAAAACAAAAGTTTTCGCTGTTCTCTCAGGAATAGAGATGAATGATGCCTAAGAAATAAATATACTTACATGTTCTCTTTACAACCACGGTGTCACCTGGGAATGTGGTGAGCAGCCCTTGGCGCATAGTGCCCTGCCCCTAGGTCATTATATTGTACCTTCATGGGCTTCGAGGTTGCCATCAGCTATTGTGGTAAATCCCTCAGACATTTATTTATTCATATCTTCTCCCATGCAAGGGCCTGTGCTAGGGGCTGGAAGGAATCAAGGTGAACATAGTGTGGTTTCTGCTTTGAAACAGTTACTCTTTAGACGGTGAGGGATACAGTTGCTAACTGGCTGGGGGACAGACAAATCCATACGGCCCTCCAGTCTCATTTTCATGAGATAGCCACTAGCTGCCTCAGCACACCTGAGTTTGCTGGGAGGCAGGGTAGGCCCACACCACAGACTGAGCTCTGGAGGCTCCTGCTGACTGGTGACTTAGCTGTGCCCCATTCCCTGTGTGAAGGCCATCACTTAGGGGCCCTCTCTATTGAGCTCTTCCTGGGCTGTGTCCAGTCTCTTATCCAGCCTCTCAGTGGGAGGACAGGAGCTGGAGCAGTGAGCAGAAATGGGGAGTGAGGTGGGGAGAGGGGTCCTGTGCTCTCTCCTCCTTCTCTGCTTGTACCCACCCCCCAACATTTTGTATTTATAATGAATGGCAGTGGTGGTGGTAGCTGTAGAAGGTCACATTCCACTTTGTCTCATACTGTCTTTGGCAATGACCTTGCCCAGTTGGGCCTCCAGGGGCAGAAGACATTCTTGGGAGATTGTCAGGGGGGTCCTGTCAAGTGGCAGGGGGGCCAAAGCTGGACAATGCAAGCCCTGGTGTTAGCTTTCCTGGTTGTGCTGAGGCAGCCTGGGCATCTGGGAGCCCTGGAGATGAGGGGCTGGCACAATTGGGGGACTGCCAGAAACCAACTCCCCCAGAGGAGTGTGTCACCCAAAAGGAGGCTGGCCTTTGCAGAGCCCAGGAAAATCCAGGGGGAATGCTTCTAATTTATGGCTGAAAGCAGGGAGAAGGAGAAAATTAGGGGGATGTGTGAAGATTAGGGGCTGTCAAAGCTTCACAGAATGGCAGCCAGGCTGCTGGGTTGGTGCAAAAATCTGCGATGGATTTCGCTGCTCCTGTGGAGCAAATCCACAGATAAACCTGTGGCTGGTGAGAAGCCTGGAATGGATAGGAGATTTAAAGGTGCAGTTCCTAGTTATTCAAACTAGGTTCTGGGATGTGGTCCCCTGCTTCTCCCTTAGATAAGACTTATAATAGCCCTCAATTTGCTAACCGAATGTCTGTTGTTTTATTTGAAACCTACTTCTTGTTTTCTTGCATTCTATATAACTGACACGAACCTTCTGGACTCCTGGAGCATGGAGTGCGGACTGGACACATTTAAAGCATTGGTGACTTCTAAAACGATGAATACAATGATGCCAAAATTGCGCCATTGAAACAATGTCTCCTACCAAGGGCGGAGAAAATGTAGTGCTCTCATGCAAGACGTAATGCAGGCCAGGTGCCATCCACCAGTTCAGCAGCCTGCAGGGCCAGGGAAGCCCTAGTGTCTGGAACCTTACTGTGTGTCCTTTTGAAGACTGAACAGGTCAGTTTACACACTTGTTCCTGCAGTACGTGACAGACACCATAACCAGAGCTGGATTGGTGACACTCAGCATGCAGGGTCGGATGGGCCAATGCTATTTTGGGGTGTGTGGGGGGGTGTGGGGATCCTCTCAGGGAGGAAGGGAAAGGTCAGCCTGTGCCCTAGGCTCTGCCCTGTGCACTAGGAGGCTATGAACTGCTTTGTCTGGTTCCTGTGACTCTTGGCTTCCAGATGGGTTCAGCCAATGGGAAGCCATGGTAGGAGTTTGGGGAAGGGGGAGAAAAGAGAAAACGGCATTTGATTGCCACCAGCTGGGGGTTTGACTGTGGCTGTTTCTCTGCGGGATCCACTCCCGCGGGTGCCCTCTTCCAGATCTTTGGCTTGTCCAGCTCTGGTGACACGCCTCCTCTCACTGCTCTTCAACAGTGGGAATCAACTCTGTTCCGTTGCTAGTCCCTGGTCCCCTCACCATTCTGGTGGGGTCCTCATTGGGCTCACAGCTCTGTAAGTAACCTCCTCATTGAATTCTGTTCAGGTATGTCCCTTTGAAAGTTTTGTCTGCCCCCATAGAGGACCCTGACTGGTGTCAAGTGCCTTTACCTCCGCAGCGCGAGGCTGTGACAGCCTCCCTGGTGGGACATCACCTCTGAGGTGCCAGCACAGTGAGAACTGCTGCCTGGGGACAGACCTGCCACTACATTCAGGACCAAGTGTGGTGCATGCATCGCACTGCGTCCCACCTGGGAAAAGTTGGCCGTGGGTGGGCGATGGGCATGGGAGCTTTGGGAGGTGACAGGTATGTGTCCCACCTTGCCTGTGGTGACGGCATCATGAGAGTAGGTATATGTCCAAACTCCTCAACATGTGTGCATTACATGTGTGCGATTTTTTTTTTGTGTACCTGTTAGGTCTCAATAAAGCTGCACAAGGCAAAAGAAGCAATGATCCTGCCATGCGTGCGACCTTCCTGGGGGCTTCCTGTGCAGCCATCAGCTAGTGAAAGGGGTTGAGGCCCAAACTTTGATTGCCCTGATTTGGAAACAACATTCTTCAGACACAGGAATTTTACTACTGTCTTTACACTCCTGGAGCCGCCCCCCACCCCCCTGCCTCGCTGTCTGCGTCAGACCCAGGGAGTTACAGACGTACAGACAGCAGCGTTCACTCTCACGGCAGATTCGAGACTTTGGAAATGAGACTCCGATCTCTTGTCGGCCAAGCCTGTAAGGACTGCCTTCTGTCGCCAAGCCTGAAGCCAGCCCGTTCTGGGACAGAGAATGTCCCTGAAAGCAGAATGGCGCTGGCACCTGACACTCCCACCTTGCGTCGGGCTCTGATCTGTCTGAACGGGAACACCCAGCAAGTGTTGTGGCCACAGGGAAATGTGCCTCTGGCCGAGCCCCAAGCCTGGTTCCTGACACCATAGCCAGCTTCAGGATCAGACCCACGGGCTGTTAAACCTAGGGTCACTCGTGAAACAGCTTGCTTCTATGACATCGCTGAATCCCAGGGATGCCACAGCCATAAGTTGCTGAGACCCACAGCACTAGACATGCTAAACCACTGGCTGAACATCAGGTGTTATTTTTTGTTGTTGTTAATTTTTTTAATTTAATTCAATTCAATTTAATTTAATTTATTTAGTTTTTCCAACCACAAGTTTATTCAACACAAAATAATTCCTCCAAATTCACTGAGGTGTTTGACCATGCCCACAACCAGATCCACCTCTGCACTGGAATTCAGCTGCTGACCCAGCCGGAGCCTCAGTTTTCTTGCCGGCACCAGGGGGCTCAGCGCTCCATCTGTGGGTGTCTGTCAGCTTCCCTTCCCGTGAGCCTTGCAGGTTGCTTGCCCTTCAGACCCTTGGGCCTTGGCCGGCCGTGGTGCAAAGTGGCAGGCCCAGCTCAGGGGGCAGGTGGAGGTCATCGTGGAGACAGCGGGTGCCCTCGTTGGTAAAGCACCAGTGGAAGCCTCTCCAGGCAAACTGCTCCTTCATGGGGCCCGCCCTCTGGTTCGAGAGGCTGCATGGCTTTTGTGATGGGAAGGTTATGCAACATTCTTGTCTGCCAGCTTGGGGTGTCTAGGCCTGTGCGCGTTTTTCTTGGCCACCATCACTCCCTCCTTCAAAAGGAGTTCCAAAACGGCAATCTGGTTCTTGGGCATGAACATGGCAGCAACTGCTGCATCTGGGGTGGGAACTGGAAAGGTTCAAACTGATTTGAGAGAGAGAAGACGAGAGAGAGAGAAACATGGATTTCTTGTTTAACTAATTTATGCACTAGACATGCTAAACACTTGGCTAAACTTCAGGTGTTCGATTTTAGAGAGAGAGAGGGAAAGAGAGAGAGAAACACAGATTTGTCATCTCACTTACTGATTCACTCATTGGTTGGTTCTTGTCTGTGCCCTGAGCAGCGGACTAAACCCACAACCCGGGTGCATCGGGGGGACGTGCTCACCAAGCTACCCGGTCAGGCCGGGTGTTATTCTTGGCTGTGGAGCAGAGGTCGCCAAGACTGATACAAACAAACCTTCACAGAGTTAGAATCGTCCAAGAAACAAATGCTAAGAGATGATTCAATCGGTGAGAGATGTACTGATGGCGGCGGGGGTGAGGAGGGGCGGGTAAGGCTTGTGAGGAATAAAAAAGGGAAGGAGTGAGAGGAGGCAGAGAGAGCCTTCAGGCCATCATGCAGTTCTGATGCTGGGAAAAGAGAAGATGAAGCAAGGAGGATTAGGCAGAAGAATCTCAGACTGGACTGCAGCTCTGAGGATGTCTCACCAGGCCAGTGAAGAATACTCGAGCCAAAGCTGTGCCTTCAAGAAGTCCAGGTCTGGAGACCCACAGGCTTGGCCTGCACTCATGCTCCTACGTGGTCGGTCACGGGCTGGGAGACTCTTGGAGGAAGCGTGACTTTGATGCAAAAGTGAGGTGGGCAGCGTAGGGAGAAGTGTCCAGATCCGTGGAGTAAGGTTGAGAGTCCAGAAAGAAACCCGTTCACGTAAGTCAGTAGTTTCAACAAGGATGTTGAGACAGTCGCATGAGTTTCAGCCAGTCGTGCTGGGACAACTGGCTCGTCCCACGCAGAAGGACGAAGCTGGCCACTAGCCTCACACCACACACAGAAACCGACTCCATTTGGGCCAACGTCTAAATGTTAGAGCGAAAACCGTACAACTCTCAGAAGAAGGCACACAGGTAAATCTCTGTGACCTTCCCAGTGGACTCTGAGGTGTGACAATAAAACCATGAGTGACAAGAGAATAAGTAGACAGGTTAGACTTCATCAAAATGGGAAACTTTTGTGCTTTACTAGACCTTATCAAGAAAGTGAAAAGACAACCCATGTAATGGGAGAAAATATTTGCAAAATACATATCTGATAAGGGACTCGTTTGTATGTGTGTGTTCGCCCTGCCTGGACACACCCTCTGTGTCAGGAAGTGGAGGCTGGGGAGGGGCCCTGCCGCCTCTGTTCCCCGGTGTCCCCGTCAACTCTCATGCTTGTCTGTGGCCCTGGCAGGACATGTGTCCTGTTCCCCTGCAGGATGGTTCCATGCACAGAGGCACATGTCTACCCTGTCTCTAATTTTTAGAAGAGGTCATGTTAAACTGGGCCACCTTAGGGGTGGGGAACCTTTCTTAGGCGTTGTGTCAGGTCTCAGGAAGGGCTGGAGACTGGTGACCAGGATCTGTGGCATCTCTAAGCCCAGGAGTGGGTGAGGTGGCTGGAGTTCAGGGATGTGGCCGCTCGTGGGGTCTGTTCTGGAACCCGGGAGGGGAGTGGAGGGTTGCAGGGACTCTGCCAGCCCCTGGTGCCCCAAAGCAAGTGGAAAAAGAGGTAGGTTCACTAGAGAAAGGAAAACCTGGTTGCGAGGCCTCTCCTCGCCAGCAAAAGGGGACTGGCGACTGGAGGAAGAGAGGGTGGAAATGCAGCCAGCAGCGGCAGAGGAGGAGGTTACAGCAGCTGTCAGACTAGCGGCCCAGCTGATGGCTGGTAGAAAAACCTGGTGTGGATTTGGCTACTTCTTAAGGCAACCTCCCCAACAGGCCTATTGTCCAATGGGAAGACAGGAACCGCTCTAGGAGAATTACAGAGTGGACTAATAGAAACCAGGACTAGGTCTGGGATTTAGTCCCAGATCCCTTCCTCCTGGCCAACCGCTGCCCCACCACCCTTCCACAGAGGAGGCTCCAAATTTCATAAATTTCCTGGAGACCAGACCTTAGGAGGCTGTTAGGAGTAGTACGCAGTCTGGTCTTTGTCAGACGGCGTAGTTGTTAAGCCTGATCTTGATCTTGGGTCCCAGAATGTCTGCACCGAATACATTCACATTGACCCCTGCTGGTGACTTCTATGTTCAATGGACCACGAGCATGGGCAAGAATTACCAGTATTCCCAAAACTTCATTACATTGAGTCATTAAAGTAATTTTATTCCTCTTACCAAGAAAAGGAAAAATCGGAGGCTTCTGCAGCTCCTGAAAGCTCCACTGTCCCCTTGTGACATTATAACTCCCTCCTTCCCTGGGGGAGACCCGGCTCCCCCAGCCTTTGTACCACCGCACCTGTCCTCACCTGGGCAGGGTTCAGCCTTACCTCTTGGTAGGCCGGGGATCCCCTTGCTTTCTTCTTCTCTCCCAGGAGACTGACTGCCCACTTTGGTCTTCTTATTCTCAAAGGTAGGGGCTCATCTTAGATAAGACTTTCTTAAAATGGGGCTCGGGGTGTCAAATAAGGGCCAGTAATTACCCTCAAGGGTCAACGACTATAACAACTTCATATTTACTCGAAATTCAGTGTGTATGTGAATGTTTCCTTGTGGAGAGGGTTGATGACTTTCAAAGGCGACCCCCAAACGGTCTGCAGGCTTAGACTCAGCACCTGAGGCCACTCCTCAGCAAAGGCGGTCTTTGCTGGGGTCTCTGCCGAAGTGAGTGTCGGTTCTGTCTTTGCTGGCGACCTCCGCTCAGATGTATTCATTCTCTCCCTCCGTCTGCCTCTTACCCTCAACTCCAACACGCACATCGCTGCATGAATACCATATTACAAGCAGCAGCATTTATTAGTATTGTACTAGTCTCTGTCCTAAGTCTCACATGCTGTCGACTTATTTTTTTTAAACATTCATCTTCGAAGAAAAACCTGAAAATCATTCTTGGTAATCTAACTAGACTGGAAGAGACTGAGCAGGTGCCTTATAATCCAGATGAGAAGTTCAAAGCCGTGGTGGCACTGAGAAATGACTTCTTTTCCACCTAGGGAGAAGCAGTTGCTACGGTAGATCATGTGGATCCACATCGAAGGGAAAAGCATTGAAGATCGGGCAGGAGGCTTGCAGCTACCGCCACAGGGGCGACGGCGATCATGGGGCGACTCTGAGAAGCGGCAGAGAACTGGCCCAGAATGGCAACCGAGCTCTGTTTTGATTCATATTACATACTCTTTCACTTAAGCTTCTAGCAGGTAGAGGTCTTCAACAGTAAAAATAAGACTTAATGCTAAATCAAGAGATTTATGTATGGTAAGAGACAAAACTGCTCCTTAGACGTAGCTGCCTTTCCTTTTTTCTGTCTTCCAAGTCGTTGACCCCTAGGTTCACGTACCTCTGGGTTGTTCAACGTAAAAAGGGGGAGAGAAGAAAGGAACTGATCGGCACCAGCTCCTGGGGAAGACGTAAAAGCTGACCGTGGAAATACCGTGGGCCGTGGTGTTCCTTCACATCTCGCCTGTACTAGTGACATTATTCTGGGAATTGCATCAGCTGGGCAAAATTCAGGGGTCAGTATCTGTCCTCTGAAAGTACATCTGACCCAAAAGACAATTGTTTATAAATTCCCAAAATGGCCAGTTTTCAAGTTAGGTCTCCAGGGAACCCTTCTTTCTACAAGTTCCACGAAATACTGTCCACCTGTTTCTACCAGCCTTGTGTTCCTTCAACCCCAAGGGAGAGAAAATGACAACCTCTATCTTCACCTTATGTGTTAACTGTGTGCGACTCTGACAATAATGATGATGGTGATATCATGTTGTTAGTAGTATAAAATGAAGGGAACGATGTAAATGTGCCCCATATAATTGTAGGTCACTCAGCAAGTATTTATTGAATTGTAATGGGTTGCAAATCATTCAACAAATATTTATTAGGTGCTAGTAAACACACGGCTTTGTGGTATCCTGGAGAAAGCGAAAACGGACAGGGCCCCTGCCCTCGTGTGTTTCGTTTCTGTTTTGTCATTGTTGTTCCTGCTCCCTAAGGAGAGGGTTACCTGGCACATGTACGTGTGACAGACGATCATGACACTTGACTGTGGATCAGAAGGTTCAGGTGTTAGTTTTTGCTTTGATAGGGAGAAGCGTGGTCTTGGACGAGGCATGTCTTAGTGTTTTCTGAACAATTAAGATGGCTTACCTCAATTTCTACACTTTTCTTGTACATATTATGTAGATTGCATAATGATGATAAAGTGATGCTTTAAAAATCTGGTGGTTTATGTTTAAAATAATTCCTAGTCCTTTCACAGGAGCAGGTTTGAGAAGCCCCGGTCCACATCAAACGGGCCTGAGGTTTGGACCGTCTGCAGTCTGTGAAAGTTCCAGTGTTTGCTCACAAACACTGTCGGTGTTCAGACCATGCTGTGAGGTGGGCAGGGCTCAGCACGGCTCAGGGAAATGGTCCTGCACACAGTCACAGTGACTGGTAAAAGGATAAAACTAACTCTGAGCACGCCCAGCACCTCAAGTCTTCACTTGGCTTTGCTCTCTCAGGAGCTCCTCTAAGCCTTTTTCCTTCTGATTTCCCTTTGAAGGGCCCAGCCTGTGGATTCAGAGAGGTGTTTCACACTTAAGGCTGAGATATGTGACTTCCCCCAGGACCCAGTCTCTGGGGGCATTTCATTTGTTGTAGAAGAAAGTGGGGAGGGAAATGCCTGTAAGCCCGCGTGCCCCTGGATCATGGAGAAGCCAGGTCTCCTCATCCTCCTCCTTCCTCTTCTCTTTATCCTTCCTCTTCCCTCCTCCTTAATTAAAATTTCCTGCCCCAGATTGAAACGCTCAGATGCGGAGACCTGCCTGCAGTGAGCAATATGACCACCAGAGGGCAGCACGAGACCATAGCTTTGTCTATCCGACCATGACCAGGTCCTTCCCATCAGCGGCTCCCCTGCCAAACGTGATCTGAGGGTCCCAATCCTGCCTGCACATTAGAATCATCTGACGAACTGATTTGATAAAATTGGCTTGTGGTCTCCACTTCATGTCCATTGCAATTTTATATCCCTGGGAATGGGGCACAGGCATTGCTAGTCTTTTAAGTTTCTCAGGTGCACAGAGTTGAGAACCACTAATGGAGATCATTATTAAATCCTGAAAACTGTAAAGGCTTTTAGGAAGCACCTGGCCTTTTTCCCTAAAGAAGTGGCGGGAGGATAAGATGTTTTCTCACATTGGAACGTGGGCAGTAGTAGGAGATGGGCACACCAGCCCTGATGAGCCCGAGGGAGCTACTTCAACACAGGATCCTTAAACCTGATAATTCAGGTTTACATCTGCTGACACCACCATCCTCTGCATGCTCTGGGCCGCTGTGAACAATCAGCTGGTGCGTTCGCAGATTCCAGATTCGTCCCTTTGGTATCTACCCTCTGCCAGCTAGGAAGATTTGGCAGCTCTGGTAAAGAGCACCTTCTCAAGGTGGCACATTGCTCTCTCTTTCCTTAGGGAAGATCTGGTTCCTTGGTCTTTCAGACTTCACCTGTCCTCACCATGGCTGTGGCCGCTGCACGGTCATCTCTATAGTCCTCACAGAAGTGGGTGCAGGCGCCCACCTGCGCTAGACTCATAGCTGGAAGAGATTGGTCATAACTCTGTTCTCCATTTCTCTCACGGCAGCTAAAGTCTGCTTCCATCTTCCTCTGATTCTGTACGGAGGGGCTGATCTAGATCAAAGATTTATTAAATTGGGGTCCATGGAATCAAGTAAGGTACCCATATGACCTCCAGGGTGTCAACCCACTAAAATTCACACAAGATTTTAGGGGGCTGTGTGTGTTTCTATTAGGGAAAATGAGGCAGAATTTTGGGCTGAGATGTAGCGTAATCCTCAGGAAAGGCTGGCTTTCCCCCTTAGGGTGGAAACCCGGGGAAGGCAAAGGGTCTGTCCAGCTCATTAAACACTGTGCTGGGGGTCTCAGCTAGTGCCAAACCGCACACAGACGGGAAGGCCAGGAGCCAAACTCCATCTGCAGGTGACATGATCACGCCTATTGAGAATTCTAGGGAATCTTTCAACGAAAACCTACTACACCATTAAGCGAACTTAGCTGTCAAAAGATTCAGTGTCAATATACAAAAATCAATTACACTTCTATACACTAGTCATGAAAAATTGAACAAGGAAATGTAAAAATACCATTGATAACAGCATCTAAAAGATGATAGGTACTCAGGGCAATCTGAACGTGAAAACCGTGTTCCCCGGAAATGACAAGGCGATGCTGAGGGAAAGCCAGCAGAGAGCCCCCCGCCCCCCCCACTCTGGCCGACGGACTGGACGACTCGGTGTCGTTGGGTGGCCTCCCCCCCGGGTCGAGTCACATACTCAGCCAGCCCAACCAAACCCCCAGCAGGCATGTTTTTGTTGCAGAACTTGGTGCGCTGATGCGAAAATCTGTACGGAAATTCGAAGGTGAGAGCGGCCAACAATTGTTCGAGAAGACCGAAGGTTCGGAATGTAATCTGCCTGATGTGAAGACACTGTGAATACACGGTAATGCAGTAGGTTTAAGCACATGTAGACTTCACAGAAGCCAATGGAATCATAGTCTAGAAGTTGACCCATGTTTGTGTCTGAACTACTGGTTTCATTTAAAGTGCCAAGGGGCCTAGGAAAAGGATGCTGCTCCCAGACTGTGCTGGTCCAATGGTGGGTCCCGTCAGGGAAGAAGAAGTGAACTAAACTCCACCGTGCATCGTACACAGAAGGTGACTTAACATGAGTCCCAGGACTGAATGTAAAAATTAAAACTGTGAAACTGCTAAAAGAAAACAGGAGAAATTCGTTCAAACTTTAGGCAGCAAAGATTTCTTGTGGAGAAATAAAAAGGGTGAACTATAAAAGAAAAAGTTGACAAATCTGACTTCAGGAAAATTAAAAATTTCTGCTCTGCCACAGACACCATTAAGAAAATGAAAGGGCACGTTAGGGGCCAGGGGAAAACACCTACGGCACACGTACCTGGCGTGGGCTTGTCTCCCCAGTTGTAAAGTGCTTATGTAATATGCAGTCTGGAGACAAACCAATGAATCAGAAATGAGTAGGGTGAGACGACTCTAAGACCACCCCTGCCCTTGTACCATCACCTCCCCTTGAGTACAGTTGGGGCCCCTGACTATTAGGGGCGGCGCTCTGCGATTAGGTCTCATTGTATGATACGAAGGGATTGAGAGATGCAATAGAGTTTTGTGTGGGGGGCGGATCAGGGTTTGCAGGGTGGGTTCAGGTCTCGCTGCCCAGCACACGCGGGGGTGGGGGGACCTGTGCTTGGGGCAAGCAGGGGGCTCTCAGAAAGCAGGGTGCTTGAGAAACTCAGGACAGAGACCTCTGGGAACTGGGGGGATGAGGACAGCAGTGGGGGAAGCGCCAGGGCCCCCTGCGACAGGCCCCGAGCTGAGGGAATTGGCCTGGAAAGCCTGGGGACAAGGCAGGAGGCCAAGCAGACAGGGCCAGAGACTTCCCGCAGAAAAGTCTCGGCTCTCCCTGCCCCCCACCATCCCCTCCGCCCTGTCTGCCCAGCACCTTCAAAAGTGATTCTTCGGCTGCTGGCTGCCGTGGCTGTGCTGCCTGTACTGCTTCCCATCTCTCAGAGACCATTTCTGGCCACAGGCCTTCCGCACATCTCTGCGTCCCAACCCTTCCCCCACAGGCCCGCCAGCTCCCACGCTAGAATCCCCCTGCAGATGTCCCTGCGGCTTGGGCCCCTGGGCCTGGGTTTTCCCAGGGCTGCCGCGCATCCGGGTAGCCAGGGCACCTGATGGCCCATTTCCAGAAGAAAAAAAAAATCACCCAGCTGGTCCCCCTGCTAGGGGAGGCTGACTCACTTCTTCAGCTTTGAGTCCTGTTATGTCTTACCCTGAAGGGACTCCCGTGTCATCTACAGGCTGTCCTGTCCATGCAGACACTCAGCCCGCCAGAGTCAACCCTGAGATTTGCGGTTTAAAAAAACATACTCGGTGCTAAAGAAGGTCACCTACCCACGCAGCCGAAGGAGAAAATGCCTGCCTGTTCCTGCAGCCATTCGGTTACTAGTCACGTTTCTCCTTGGTGACACTCGCGTGCTCAATGTGTGTTCCACGTTGTCATCCCGACCCCCTTCTCCGTAAAACCCTCTCCTCCCCAGAACTCCAGTGATGTCGCATCACCTTAACGCTGCTTCCGACCTCCCAGCTACTCTTTCTTCTTCCTCCTGCTCTCAAAACTGGTTAGCATCATTTGCACCCTTACTATGTACCAACAACGTTCCCCACGTTTTACGTTATCAATCTGTGTAGCTTTCATCATAGGTACTACGATGCTACCCATTTAACAGATGGAGCTATTAAGGCACAGAGAATGTAAAAGTGGCTCAAGAAGGCACAACCAAGGAGCAGAAGCAGTGTTCAGGGCTCCAGGCCCCTTGCTTTAACCAGCCCCCCTCTCCCGCCTGCAGTTCGGAGAGCTCCAGGCTGGTCTTGGACGACTCAGTTCCTCTTCCTCCTCCACCGAGGTCCCTCCTCTCCCTTCCCTTATTTATGCATGAGGCTCTGTGTGTGTATTTCCCAAGTCTCAGTTCCCATCCTGCTCCCTCCTCCTGCCCCATTTTTGTGCTCGACCATGCCTCCTCCTGAGAACTTGCCTTCATCTCAGGATCAGAGAGCCCCACACTTGCCTCAAACCCTGTCCTCCAGCACAGAGCAATGTCATTTTGCAGTGAACCTCTTTCATTCAGCCTTGCAGGTGAGTTTCTTGAGAGCTTGCCTGTCTCCCTAACCAATGACAGCTACCGGAAGTCAAAACCCCGTCCTCTGGAGCCTTTCCCTGCCCCCAGCACACGAAAGGCCGATTAAACTCTTGCTCAGATAGTACCTACTCCCAGTTGCCCTATTGCCGCACAGGGAACTATTCCTTATCCTTTCTTCCTGCCTCTAAAATGTTGCCCTTGCGTCTGCCTCCCATACACCTCCATGTTGGGCAGGGCTGCCTTTTGTCTGCCTCTCAGATTCTTCACAGCCGCTGCATTCCGACTGCCCAGCTGTCCTTTCAGCCCCCACTTTGCTACCCGACCATCACAGTGGCTTCCCTGCCCTTCCCCTTATTGTCAAATGTTGACGCTAATAACCTACAACTTGGTCATGGTTTTTAAAACCACCTATGTGCCCTGAAGCTAGCCGTGGGTTGCCAGTTTGTTCCCTGTGGGTCACAGGCAAACAGTTAGAGCTGATTATTCTGGTTGGGCACATGGGCTCTTGATCTAATGGCACCCTTATTATCCCGAAAACTTTTGTACCAAAGTTACTATCATTTACCACAAAGATGGGTGATCTGGATGTTTATCACAATTTCCCAGCAGATGGCAGTCAAGCGTCTTGTTTTAAGAGGTTTGACGTTTTGTCCTGCATTCACTCACAAAAGAGAAAGTCGGTCATCAAAACCAAGAGATCTGACTTCACCTAGAACTATTTCGGTTTCTAAAGAAGAAATGAGCTTTGCTCATTGATATGCTGACAGGTGCGGGTTTCAAGAATTAAAAAAAAAAAACAAAACCCATCGTTGTAGTCCCCTAGAGACTTTAATGTTTCCCATCACGTCACCTGCTGTTTCCTCGCTGTGCTCCCAAGGCGCTGCTGCCTCCGCAGGGTGAACCCACGGGAACTTCCGTTATTGTCGAATTGCCGTCCGACCAAGTGTGCACAAATAACCCACAAAGTAAACTATATGCGTGGCAATTAGAGATTATCATTGAATGATCTAGAAGTGACATAATAGCAATTTCTTGTTAGAGAGATTCTATTAGTAAAAGTATTAACACTTGGCAATATTTAGCAGTAGCTAATTATATACTCTGTTACATACATGTAAGTTCTAAAATAAAATACTAGTTATTAGTGTTTTGCTCAGATAATATGACAGAGTTTTAAAAACCAATTTCAGAATCAGAAAACAGAGAAGGAAATGAAAAAGAATGATTTAGACAATGGAATGCCTTTTTTTTGAGAAAATGGAGTGGGGGGCAAAGATTTCTGGGCCATGATAGTAATTTACCATCAATATTTATGCAAATACAAATGGTTAACTCTGAGAAAAAGTGGCAGAGGAAAAGAAAACACGAAGTTGGATATATCCAAGTACCTTGCTATAGTATTTGAATATTTAAAAATTTGAATATTAACAGCACTGTAGTTGAAATTTTATATAACAAATGTAACTTTTCATTACATTTATTTTCATCAAATTTAACTACCATCCATACAGGTAGGAAGTTTTCAGAAATTATTTATCCATAAATTCTTACTAATGGTGAAAAAAGCCCACATTAATGTAACTTAATGATTTCTGTGTTTTATCCATGTTGCAAATTCTTAAGGGATAGAAAAAATATCAGCTGGAGAATAAAAATGTGAGCGAAGATTGGCAGTGTGTGTCACACATTACTAAGACAAAGAAGGTGCAAATGCACTTTAACAAGAGGGCTAGAAATCCAAAGCTGAGGTGCGATTTGAGAATGTAACTCAAGGGAGACGCAGGGAAGGTAGGGTGCTATGGAAACGAGGGACAACTCTGAGCACCTTCTGTAGACGATGCAGCCTCTGGCAAGGCGACGTCTCAGGGAAAGACTTCCTTAGGCTGTCTAGTAGATGGCCAAAGAAAGTGTATGTGTATTTTTAGAAGACCACTTACAGAAACTGAATCTAAGGGAAAATTGGACGCGGTGATGGCACAAGTGTGTGCGGACAGCGTAATGGATCACTACAGAAGACCCTCGAAAAAATTCCAGGGCATTCTCTGTTTTTCATTCTGCATCTTTACGTTTGGTATTGAACAACGCAGCAAACATATTTTGATAACACTGAATTTTTTAGTATCAACTAACAAATTATATACCTACTCTTTTTGCTTTAACCAAGTGTTGGAGTATATTGGAAATGCATTTATGGAACATAAAATTTACAGTCATTGTTGAATCTGAGATGGGAAAATTGAGTAGATGCCATCTTGCTGCTAAGACTTAATTAGAGGGAGTACGCGGTGCATACTGATGATGTGGACACAATCGGAGGTCCTAAAACTCAAGGCAGGAGCATACATGCCTTGGAAATGTTGTCTTTGAAATGCATGGCTCAGGACTAATTTGGAGTGAAGATAAAATTAATGGTATAAGCAAAACTAGGTGCGAACCAAAAGTCAATGTGTATTATTCCCTTGAAAGCATTTAATGGGCTAAGAAAACCTGTCAAGAAACATGGATTTATCATCATTAAAAAACATTTTACTGCTGATAAACATATTGCAATTTCTTGGCATGGACCCCAACTGCTCTGACGTGACAATACCAGAGAGGGGCGGAAGACTTCACTCAAATGTTATTTCCCCGTTCAATCCACTTGTGATCTGAAACCTAGTTCTGTTTTTTTTCTATATTGGTAACAATAATATTCTCTTTAAAAGAAAGGTTTCTATTGCTGAACAATATCCTGGCCTTCCTACATCCTAGATCAGTAGTTCTCAAATTTCCACGTGTGAAGACAGCTGCTAGAGGTCTTATGAAAATGCAGATTCTGATCTAGTAATTTCGAGAGGAGGGCTGAGACTCTGCACCTCTCGCAAGCTCCTGCTGGCGCCCTGATGCTGGGTCCTAGGGGGACAAGGTTCTAGACAGCTCGGCGATTTGAGGAATGATTGTCAACAGGAAGTGCCAAGGCTGGGTAAAAACGTGCGACTGAAACAGACGGGTGGGGTATACCAAAGAATTTCAGACATCATTCACCAAGGCATAAGGAACTGAAATTCTAAAGTTGTGTTTTTAAAATGTAGTATTTCCCCCCAAATTTTTACAATGCTTTTATGACAATAATTTGCTAGACCCAGTTTAAATAACTTTGACACTTTCAAGGTACAATTAATTTTGCAAGTATTATATTCAGTGAAGAATGTGGCTTCTCAAAATTAAGTATGTTAAAACCAATGCAAAGTCCACATTGCCATAAGAAAGGCTGCCAATCTGGTGATTGTTTCTGTAACGTATGAGCAATATAAAAAAAAAAGTAAGCCTTAAAACTATCAAAAGAATTATTTCTACCAAGGCAAGATGTATATCTATCCTATAACACATTATTAGATCCAAATGTCTTAAGTTCCTAATATTATAATTAAACTTCGAATTTTCCATTGTTTATTATGAATCATTTACTTATATAATTTATATACCATTACTGTTTTTCTTTAGTGTTTGTTATTATTGAGAAATAGGTAATATAACTTTTTTATTAACTTGAGCAAGGGGTAGCTTTTTCGAATTTTGTAAAATACCACATGGGCTGGTGGTAGCCTTGGTTTGGATAATGTACTTCATAAGGAATAAAATGATGTGTGAAACCTATTTACCTGTTTTCAGAGTTTTGGTGATAGCCTGAAATTATAATCTGGCCCCAAATAGATTGTTACAACGTTATCCACGGTACTGAGGAAAACAGGATTCTTGGCCACGGGTCTGTCTCCCACACACCCAGGAAGACAACCACCAAGACCCACGGGAAAGGTAGGAATTCTGGGACCAAAGGCTTGTCCAGGGCCTCAGGCAGCCCTAGCTATCAAGTTCGGAATTCCTTCCTCAGTCCACACGGTAGCCATTCAAGTGACTCATTCTTTCCCTCCCTTCCCCTTTCCCTTCTTTTCCCGCCTTTGCTACTTTCTCTGCGGGAATCAATTCAAAAGAGAGAACCCGACTGGACTGATGGGGTCACTGTTGGTCCTGGGACAGAACTCCGCCACTGCACCCCAGACCTGTGCTTGGAAGGCCCTCTGGCAGCCTCTCTAAGCAGGAGGCACTGGGCAAAAACCCCTTGCTTTCAGAATGGGGGCATTATAGGCTGTGCAGGGAACCTTTTGAAAATAGTCCTTTTCTTTTCTTTTTTTTTAAAGAATTATTTATTTTTCAGAAAGAGGGGAAGGGAAGGAGAAAGAGGGAAAGAGAAACATCAATGTGTGGTTGCCCCTCACACATCCCTAACTGGGGATCTGGCCTGCAACCCAGGCATGTGCCCTGGCTGGGAATCGAACCAGTGACACTTTGGTTCACAAGCCTATGCTCAATCCACTGAGCTACACCAGCCAGGGCAAAAAATAGTCCTTTTCTTTAAAAAACACCCTTGATGGAAATGTTCTTTCTAAACAGCATTTATTTTCCTGAACATATAAAATTAACACTTGTTTGTTTCACGAAATATAGAAAAAGGTAAAGAAAAACAATGAAATAATCACTGTTAACTTTCATATATTTTATTCCAGTTAAATATGTTTGTTTATGTCTACCCACATGCATAGATAAAACATGTAGAAATTTGGGATTAGACAACTTTTTTTCCCCATTTATCTTGTGAGATTTTTCTCCCTACATGATTAAAAAAAAATCTTCAAAGACTCCCCTGCTAGTGGCTTCCTCACATCCAACAGGAGATGGGGCATTATCAGCAATTTTACTATAGTAAGATAGATGTGTACTTTAACCGGAACCCACCTGTACGAAAATGTTGGAAGAGGAAGCTGTGGGTTGTGCTTTGGGGCTTTCGCCCCTAGGCCTGACTGAAGTGAAATAGCTGGCTCCTGTCTCCAGGTCAGCTCTGGCAGCCAGGGCTCTGTCCGCACAGACAGAAGCTTCAAGACCAGGCCGGGGATTTTTTGCACAGGTTTACGGGAAGGGGTTGGTGGGAAAGGGTTACAGGATTAGAGAGCTCAGCTGAAGGGCCGCACCTGGAGGCAGTCCTGTGCACTGAATTTACAACAGGAGCCTGGGAGTCGTATAAATGAGTAATGCTTCCTGATGCTCTTCTCCAGGCGAGCTGCAAAAATTGGCAGGGCCCTTCAGTGTGCTGTCGATGTGTCTGGAATTCAAATAATTTGATTGTGAGATACAATGACAACGGGAAGCAAGACGTTACCTTGAGAGACTGATGGCAGAGACAGCTGCTGCGACCAGCATAAACGGAAGGCGTCGTGCCCACCGCTGTGCTCCATTGCTGTCCTCCCTGAAATCTCTATCATGTGCTGTTGCCCTGACTCAAGGGCAATAAATTAAAAAATAATATAGCTGGTAATTCTTTTCATTTTTTCCCTAGTCCAGGCAGTGAAAAATGGGGAAAGAGAAACAAAACCTTGACTGAAACTGATATGTCTCTTTAAAAAAATGATGC
This sequence comes from Tonatia bakeri, assembly GCA_004024845.1. NCBI lineage: Eukaryota > Metazoa > Chordata > Mammalia > Chiroptera > Phyllostomidae > Tonatia > Tonatia bakeri. Next base: position 259,038 of record PVIA01001448.1, on the reverse strand, counting down.
TGACATTAGACACAGCTCAGGAGAGCACATGTGAATATCGGGTGGCATTGCAATGTGTAGCAACACTTGCTGCTACCTCTTTCAAATTTGTCTTCGTGGGCTGAACATGTTACTGTTTTTCCCAGGTTTAATGGCTGGGAGGATTCTGTCAGTAATAACAGCATACCTGGGGAGCTGGGGGGGACTCTTATCTTTCATAACACAGGCACTTTGCTTGTGATGATTGTCATTTCCACTAGGGGAGCAGCTAAGCAGATTCAGAGTTTATTTGCCCAAATACAGGGCTCACACTACCTTTTGTTTGTAGAGTGTTTAGCTTTTCTGAAGCACTTTATAAAAAAGTAAGTCTTTTTATCCCGAGCGTAGTGTTCTGGAGAACTCTGGGCAGGGACAGTGAGCTATTAGCCATGATCACAGGTTTGCTATTGAACTTTCTTCCTCTGGATCCTCTTTTCCCCTTCTGGAAAAGGAGAATGTTGATCTTTCCCTCCAGGTCTGCAATTCTCTGATTCTGTTATCTCATTGGATAATTTATTACTAACAGTAGCATTATTTAAGTTTCCAAGTATCTTCACAGTTCCTATAAAAATTTCACTCCTTTAAGATGAATTTGGTAAATTTAACGTTTTAACCTAGGAGTTAGTTCTCAGAATGTGAAGATGCAAATAGTCATTGCCACCACTTACATAGCATCCCTATGTGACAGATACTGTTCTAATGCTTTATCTATTTTCACAAAACCCCATGAGTATGTAGGCAGAAATTATTCCAATTTTACCATTAAAAATAATGTTAAATATATTTTATTTTGCTAAGAAATCATTGGGCAATCGAAAAAGGATAATGAATAAATAAAAATTCATCAACAATACATCCCCAAATCCAGCATTTCTCCTGGATTCATGAATTTAGGGTCAAAGACACTCATTCAATGTCTAAGTCGCAAAGATAAACTCAGCAATGGCATCGGTTCATTTTCAAGAAAACTGTCCAGGAATGTGGTCGTGGATCCACAGTGAGTTGTTTGGGTTGACTTCTGTAGGTCTCTTGCTACAGAGTTAATATCGCAGCCAGCCAGCATTCAGACCACTGGTCCTTCCTTATTAGCAATCGCTTCATTTGCAGCTGTCGTTCCTGGGGTAGAGCCGTTGGTGTGCTGGGGAAACTGGGGGTGCTTAGGAAGGGTTATAGTTAGGTCTATGTCATCAAGGCCCTTGGAAAGGCTGTTGGGCCACAGGCAGCTTCCTCCCCTGACTGCAGCATCTGTCCTTCACGTGTGGAGATACGGGAAGAATTAGGAAGCGCTCAGAGAATTCATTGTTTTTCTACTTGCTCTTCCTGGGAGTGAGAGTTCAACCAGGATGTCTATTGTAGGTCCAGGTCAGGAATTCCCCATAGAACAAAAAAAAAAAAGAGAGAGAGAGAATATCGTTTATAAACCAGAATAGCCACACAGAATAATCCAGAGTTCTGCCTGTTCTGAGAAAATACAATCATATTTCATTAATCTTTCCCTCCCTTCTTTACTCACTCCTTCCCTCACCCTGTCCCTACCCCACACAAGGTAAAATGTACTTCATGTATCCAAAAATATTTTTAAAGATTGGAGATTTTAGCACAGTTCATCTCCCCTCTGGCTTGTATTGCCACCGTCTGGAGTTACCACTAGAGCCCGATGGTCCAGAAATGGTTCTGGGTGTCCCCATATTTGGGCCCCCTCCGTTCACACTAGGGCAGGGGTGTCAAACTCATTTTCACCGGGGGCCACATCAGCCTCGCGGTTGCCTTCAAAGGGCCGAATGTAATTTTAGGGCTGTGTAAGTGTAACTACTCCTTAATTGTTAAGGAGTTGAAATTCAACAAGTTTTGACAAAGGTGCAGTCACGTAATCGCGGCCACAGTCGTGATAGCGAACACTTTCCTCAGCCCTGCAGGCTCCCTCACGCCCTTCTGGGGTGATTCAATCCTCCCCGTTCACCCACCACCCCCTCCCTGCCCGCAGGCCCCATCCCCAGCTCCTGGCAACCCTGAGTTGTTTTGATTGTGTTGCTATAATTTTCTCTTTTTAAGAACTTTGTATGAATGGAGTCATACAATGTACAGCCTTTTGTGCCTGGCTTCTTTCACTTATCGTAATGCTTTTGAGACCCACTCACGTTGCATATATCAGTCGGTATATTTCTACTTCTTACTGCTGAGGAGTCTTTCATTTGCATAACTGCTTTAGCACAAAGTGTCTATTCAAATCTTTTATGCACTTTAGTTGAGTTGTCTTCTATCATTGAGTCGCAAGAGTTTTTCATAGTCAGGATAAGAGTTCTTCATCGGATGCATGTTTTGCAAGTATCTTCTTCCAATCTGTACCTTGCTTTTTTATTTTCTTCATGGTTTCCTTGGAAGACAAAATTTTAAAATTTTGATAAAGTCTGTTTTATCAATTAAAAAAGTTTTTGTGATTTGTACTGTCTATACTGCAGCTAAGAAATCATTGTCTATCTCAAGTTGCAAGATTTTCTCCAAGTTTCCTTATAAAAGTTGTGTCGTTGTATATGTGTCAACCTGAAAATGAAAGGCCAGAGTGAGAGGCAATGAGCATTAATTTGAAACTGAAGAAAGCAGCCATTCAGAAAGCACGGCTTCATTCTGGCGGAAACCCAAACAGTGTTCCAATTAGCGGACAAAGGCAAGGGGCATTTATGAGCCCGGGAAAGGGAGTAATTGCATCAATAGAGGAAGTTATTTCTCGAACATGGTGATGTTAATTCTAAACAATGCCTTTAATTTCCAGTCCAGTACTCAACAGCCCTATAGTCATAATACCTGCTTCCTTGTTATGCTTGCAAACTGTTCTTCGGGACACGTGTTGTTTCAGGCCCAACCCAGAGGTGGTTTCGACCTGTTTAACATCCCGCAGTTTAAGGCGTGAGACGTGAGTGCGAGGCAGCTCCTCTGGGAGGGCAGATCCAGCTCCGTGTTTAAGTGGTTCCCCTTACGCAGTTTGTACATGTGTTATATTAGGTCTGTGACTCATTGTGAGTTAGTGTTTATGTGTGGTGTGAAGAGTTGACATTTATCTCTTTGTTTTTGCATATAGATTTTCAATTATTTTGGCAATGTTTGAATGATGTATTGAATTATCTTGGCATCTATCAAAAAACAGTTGACCGTGTGTGTGTGTTTCTGGGTTATCGATTGAACTTTGCTCCACTGTCTACTCGTACACCAGGATCACACTGTCTTGATGGCGTAGTACGCAGTCCTCAACGCTGTGCTTTCTTAAAATTGTGTTGCCATTTAGAGACTCTGCATTTTATGCAAACTTTAGAATTAGCTTGTCAACTTCTACCCCTTACAAAGTTTTCTAGGATCTTGACTGGGATTGTGTTGATTCTACAGATCAATTTATGGAGAATTGATATCTTAACAATATACAATCTTCAGATCTGTGAACATAGAATTGCTCTTCATTCATCTGGGTCTTCTTCTGTGTTCTCAGCAATGTGTGACACTTTTCAGTGCATAGTTATGCAACATTTTATTAAATCTATCCTTAAGTGTTTACTATTCTTTTGCTTTTTTAAATGGATTTATTTTTTTTCAAATTTTTTTGTTTCTTCTACTTCTGGTGTGGGCATTTAGCCACATTTTTTCAATTTCTGATTGTTCATTGCTAGCATATGTAAGTACAATGGACTTTGTAGTTCTGTTACCCTGATATACTCACGTATTAGTTCCAGTTGTATTTTGTTTTCGAATCCTTCAGACTTTCTACGTAGACATTCTGTTTATTAAAGGACAGCTTTACTTCATCTTCTGATGCAAATGCTTTCTATTTCTTTTTTCTTGCCTTATTTCACTGGTTCAAATCTCCAGTGCAGTGTCAAATGATAGTAGTGAGAGTAGGCATCCTTCACCTGTTCCCAAACTTAAAGTGAAAGTATTCAGTCTTTCACATCATGTATGAATTTAGCTGTGAGTTTTTCACAGGTGCTCTTTATTAGGCTAAGGAAGTTCTCTTCCATTCCTACTTGGCTGAATGTTTTCATCATTAATGCAGTAGATTCCATCAAATGCTTTTTTAATCTACTGGTTGTGTGGTGTATTAACATGGAAAATTATGCTGATTGATTTTCAAATGTTGAACCAATCTCCAACTTTACAGCATTTTTTAAAAAGTATTTTATTTATTTTTATTTTTAGAGAGGATGAAAGGGAAGGAGAAAGAAAGGGAGAGAAACATGGGTAGGTTGCCTCTCACACGTCTCCAGCGGGGGACCTGGCCTGCACCCCGGGCAGGTACTCTGACTGTAAACCAAACTGGTGACCTTTTGCTCTGCAGAATGACGCCCGATCCACTGAGCCACACGAGCCAGGGCAGCAGTGGTCTGGCTCTCTCCCGTTGCCTGGTCCCAGACCGTAGCCAGCAGCCCTCCCAGGGCATCTCAGAGTCAGCTTTCCACAATGTGTCTGACTTTTATGTATTTCTACACCTGTATTTTCTACATTTGTTTTTATTGCAGCTCATTTTTGCATTTAAATGTCTTTGGACCTACTCTATTCAGCAAATATACTTTGTAGTTTGTATTAGGCTGCCCTCTTGACTCAACTAAGCATTCTCCAGTGTAGATTTCAACTCACTAAAAAAGTGTCCCCAGCCGGGTTGGCTCCTCCCACCTTCCCCTGCTCAGTTGTTTGGGGGGCACTCCCCGGGCACCCTGGTTTCATCAGGAGCCATGGCAGGCAGGGTCAGAAGATTCCCATTGTTTTTTAAATAAAATCAAGTCCCTAGTAGTTAAGACCGGCTATCTATTTTTCTTCAATTACCAGGTAATGAAGGGAAGATTTTGTCTATGTTCAAATAAAAATTTTTTTTCTCAGCAGCTTATTTCTTCTGATCAAACCAACCAGTAAAACCTTAGAGAACATGGTAAATTGTGTAACAACAAACACCATGAAGACAGCGTGTCTTTAGCAAAAACAAACAAAAATGATGCTCAAATGGTTAAGAAGTCCATACTAGTAGTAATGATAATAAAATTAAAAAAAAAATTTAGTGCCTGCTAATTAATTTCAGTTAGCTCTGAAATACATTTTCAATCTGCTGACTTTTCTCCCTCCTCATTGAAACATCCAAGTTCAAGCCACCGTCATGTCTTACCTGGATTATGCAATGGTATCTCACCAAGTCTCCCTAGAGTCCTACATGCAACCGCGGCCAGGGAGAGTTTTGTGTTTTTAGGGAGAGAGGAGGGGAGGGAGAAATGGAGAGAAACATCGATGTGCAAGAGATCCATCAACTGGTCACCTCTCACACACCCCCAACTGGAGACCTGGCCCACAACCCAGACATGTGCCCTGACTAGGAATCAAACCAGCGACCTGTCCGTTTGCAGGTCGACACTCAATCCACTGAGTCACACCAGCCAGGGAAAGCTTCTAAAACATCAATCAGATTAGTATGTCACTCTCCTGCTTAAAAGATTCCCATTGCTTTCCATTCCACTCAGAAGAAAGTCCGAGCTCATCTCCAGACCAACATGATCCTACGGGATTTGGCCTCAGGTATGACCTCTCTTCTCCAGTTCCCCTGGGACCTCTTGGTGTTCTGTGCAGTCACCAAGCTTGCTCTGGCTTGAGATCTTTACACTTGCCATCTGTTTCCGAATGTTTATGTGGATCCTTTCTGTCTTTCTGGACCTCGCTCAAAGTTGCTTGCCCACCAAGGCCTTCCCTGACCAACCCCGATCCTAAAATGAAAACATCACTCTGTATCTCTTCCTATCATGTTGTCCTATTTCATTTTTTAATTTCATTTAGCACTAAAATAAACTTTTTCATGTCTTTGTGTAGTTATTTCTGTTTCCTCGCACTAGAACGTAAGTGTGTGGTAACAGGGATCATGTCTGTCCTAGTCACTGCTGTATCTCCATTGCTGAGAACAGTGCCTGGCACCCATGGGGCACTTGACGCATATTTGCTGAAAAAATGCATGTGTTATGAATGCCCGGAACCGATCCTGTCTCTTCACAGAGATTACCCATCGTTTTTGTCATAGCATGTGAATGTGAGTGTTATTACCCCCATTTGACAGATGAGAAGACTGACTAGAACTAGACCCAAGCCCACTTGTCTCCAATAACAACTGTTCCCCATTATACCTCTTCTCATTTTGTCAGGGAACATTCAATGCCATGAAAAAATTCCAGGTTAGCAAATGCTTTGGATACTTTATTTTTATCGGTTATATTAAGATTGGAATTCTAAACAAATGAGGAAACTGAGGTCACCATGAAGACATCCCTAATTAAGGGGAAAATCAGATTGCCATTTCCATGTTAGTGTTCTTTCTGTCATATCATGCTGCCTCTGTATCTGTTTTACCTATTCTACATCTGAGGGGGCACTTGCCTCGAGCTGCTCGTTAAGAAATGAGAATGAACAGGGAGAGGCGGAAGGGCTGGGATGCAGGGAGGCTGCTGCCGTGGGCTGCCTTGGGGTCACCATGAAGCCGTCCTCAAGGTGCCCATCCAATGGGATAATTCAGTGAGCTCAGTTCAAAAGCTTTACAATGTGACAATGGAAATTGACTTGATTTAGCTTCAAAAATTCTATTAACTCAGAGAAATGATGATTTTCCGGGAGAATTCATACACAGCTACGGGTAGAGAATGGAAATGACTTTAGAGCTTTGAAACGTCTTTTAACGGAGCTCTCAGATCTAGGTATGACACACGAAACATTACAGCTTAGATCCCTGCCCTATGGTGCACGCATTTCAGAGCCAGATGATTTCATCTTGATCCTAATTACAAAGGAAATGAAGAATTTGTAGTAAGCTCATTTTGTAAGGTTGAGAAACAACCTGCTTCAGAAATTGGCACTCAACGAATCCTCCTGGCCACATTGTTCACAAGTGTGTGTGTATTTGTGGGGAATTACTTGCTTGAGACACATGACCTTCATTTCTAAGGTCAAAGTACATTGAAATTATGACAAATGAATAGTAGTATATGAGGTCTGTCTGGAGAAATACAGCCATTGTTAAGATAATGAGAACACTTGTGTGACAGCGATGTAACCTGGCAGCCGAGGAGCGTGGACTGGAATGCACATGCGTGAACAGTGACAGCTGCACTGTACTAGTCCGTGGGGGTGGTAGGTGCCATTGAGTGAGCACGTGCACTGTGTGGCTGTTGCATTCAAAGTGACTGAGCAAGTAGAGCAAAGAATCTGCATCCAATTTTGCGTTAAGCTTGAACGTTCCTCCAGGGAAACTATTTAGATGATTCAGAAGGCTTTCGGGGACGATGCAACGAGTGCAGTGCAAGTAAAAGGGAGGCACAAACACTTCAAAGGTGGTTGAGAAACTGTTGGAAGTGATCCACGTTCTGGAAGGCCTGCAACAAGCAGAACTCCTGAGAGTGCTGAACGTGTATGGGCGGCAGTCAACAAGGAAGAAGGTGCGGCCCCTTCACGACAAGATCAAGACCGTGTTAACTATGTTTTTTGATTGGGAAGATGTTGTTCATCACGAGTACATCCCTCCAGGCCAAATCATTAATCGGGAGTACTGCCTCAACACTCCTCCTTGGATGAGAGAGACATAAAACAAAACAGCCGCAGCTATGGGCAACTGGTGATTGGCGGCTTGAGCACAACAACCTGCCTTCTCTGGCATCATGTCTCATGCAGAGTTTTTTGTGAAACAACAAATCACCCAGGTGACTCAGCCCCACTACAGCCCAGATTTGGTGCCCTGTGACTTCTGGCTTTTCCCAAAACTAAAATCACCTTTGAAAGGGAAGAGATTTCAGACCATTAACGAGATTCAGGAGAATACAATGAGGCAGCTGACAGCGAATCCAACACAGGATTTTGCAGAGTGTTTTGAGTGGTGGAAGAGATGCTGGGAGAACTGTGAGGTCCCAAGGCTCCTACTTTGAAGGGGACTGAGGCATCATTGTCCAATGTACAGTGTTTCTTGTATCTTGTATCTTCTTCAGTAAATGTCTCTATTTTTCATATTACACGGCTGGACACTTTCTGAACAGACCTTGAATTATAAACCATATTTTCTCTCTATCTCCTGGTTCTTCTCCTAACTGAATCAAAAGCCCAAAATAAAAAGAAAAGCCCAAATTTCTGAATTTTCTAAAAAAACTTTTTATTTGTAAATAGTTTCAAGCTTAGAGAAAAGCTGCAAGACAAAACATAGTACACCTGTATGCCCTTCACCTGGGTCCTCCTATTAACATTCAGCCGCACCTACTTTACCATCGGCCGTGTGTCTCTCTCGCTACGCAAGCACACACATCCCCACGTAAACTTTGTTCTCGCTCATTTGAGGATGTTATACACACCCTGACCTTTTCCTCCTGAATATTTCAGTGCGTATTTCCTAATAATCGGGATATCGCCTCGTGTATGCCTATCACTGTCCCTCATTTCCAGCTTCGCTGGATTTACCATTTGTGTGGTACTTTGGACTAATCTACCCGTCCACGCTCCAGTTTTACCAATGGACCCAGAGATGTCCTGTAGAGCTCTTTTCCCCCTTCAGCACTGGATTCGGCGTAGAGGCAGCCATCAGAGTTAGAGGTCAGGTCTCCTTAGCCCTCTGTAATCTGGAACATTCCCACAGCCTGCCGTTATCTTTCACAATGTGGACATGTTTGCAGAATAGAGTTCACTCCCTGCCTTTTTAAGTACAAAGTTCATCATTTTGAGTGTGTTTATTTGCATCATGCACTCTCAGTCAGAATTCTAAAAAGAGTGACACATGTCCTTTGCAGGCTGTCACATCTGGGGTCACACAGTGCCCACCCGCCCCTCACTGATCACCTGTGCAAGGCATTATCCAGCTCTCCACCGTGCAGTTACGGCTTCCACACCTCCCCCCTTGCAACTAATAAGCAACATATGGGAAGACACTTCAAGAACATCCAAGTATCTGGCTCTCTCTCTGTTGAAATTTAGCAGCTCTGGACCATTCTTGCTTGATTTTGTCATCTTACTATGATAGTTGCAAAGTGATTTTCCAACTCCCTCACTCTCTTCACATTTGCCAGTTGGAACTCAAGATTCTGCTGTAGACACGATCCCTTCCTTCTCTCCATTTCTTTACTATCGGTATTACCTCACAGCTTCTTATTCCCTGCTGTGGTTTCTAACTTATTGTTTTGAATTATTTTGGTAGTCAAATTGTTCCAGATTTGGCCACTGAGAGCCCCCTTCAAGCTGGCTTTTGTTCTTGTGACACGTGTGTGTGTGTGTGTGTGTGTAACACTTCCTTACTTTCTGGCATAAAAAGATGTTCCAGGCCCATCTTGCACCTCCCTTGCTTCCTTCCCTTGCCCCTCAGAGATTCCTGGGTTTTGATTTAGATTTGTAGAGAACTCATCTCCCCTATTTATTTACTCATTGGCCTGGCTCCTCTCCAGCCGAAGCTCGCCACCACCACCACCATCAACATGAAGACCCAGGGCTCACCTGACACCTTGTTCTGAAAGGTCAAGGTCTCTGAGTTTTGGCCCTTGCCAGTGTCACCTCCTTCCTCATCCAGAGTCATTTCAAATGTCATTTTCTCCTTACTCCAAATAGACACCCCTGGGCTAATTTAATTGTTCCTTGATCTGTGTTTTCATAGCACTTTTTATATATCTTTATTATGATGTTTAAAAGTTTTTTGAATTTATTGATTTGAGAGAGAGAAACATTGATTTATTGATCCACTTATTTATGTATTCATTGGTTGATTCTTGTATGTGCCCTGACTGGGGATTGAATCCACACAACCTTGGTGTTATTGGGATATGCCCTAACCAACTGAGCTCTCTGGCCAGGGCCTGCAGTGTTAATCTTGTATCATTGTGCTTTGGTTATGTTTCTGATTAGACTAAACTCAGTATTTTCAAATACCCTGGGGATAAAGTATTAATTTTTATTTTTGAGGTGATAAACTTGAGATCCAGGGAGGGGAGCCCCAGAGAGAGGCTGCAGAGCCCAAGGTGAAGGCTGTTGGCGACAGCCCCTGCCCCTGTCATTTACTAGCTGCAGAACCCTAGGCAAGTCCCTCAACCTGTTTGTGCTTCAGTTTCCACAACAGTGACATATGGATGAGAATAAATAGAAACTGCCACACGGGACTGCCATTGGATTAAAGGAGTTAATATTTGTAAAGCACCTAGAAGTATGCCTGGCGTGGTGTTCTATAAATGTTTCTTAAGTAAAAAGTCATGTCGTCACAACTCAATTCCAAGTCTTGAGATGATAAAGTCCCTAGCCACTGCTCTATCTTAACTTCGTGGAATTTTAAGATTCCCCGAGAAGCAGTGGTAATATTAGAGACAGCAATAAAAGGAAGCTGGTTCTGGGCATAAGACATTACTGAGGTGAGAGGGAGCAGAATGCGCCAGCACACTGCTGAATTAAGGCATGGGCCAGGGGAGGCAGCAGGCGCCTGGTTCTCCCAACTCTGGGTCAAGGGCACGTGGGTTGCACACTCAGGCAAGGATCACCGGGGCGGGCTCTGGGAGCTGGTCCCCAAGGAAATCTCTCTCTCTCTCTCTCTCTCTCTCTCTCTCTCTCTCTCTCTGTGCATCTTTTCTTTCTTTCTTTTTTTTTTTTTCAGGAAGTCTCTTTTATGCCCTTCCTCTCGAGTCAGTTATGGGTTAGACACTTTGGCCCCTGGGGTGACGTGCCACAAACACTCTGTCAGTGCGCTCACAGCTCTGCCAGATAGGGACACTGTTAATTACTGCTCCATCGAGGACGGCAACGGTATCGGCTGAGTTCTCGGATCTTACGTGTGTTACATGGCCATGGGGAGAAAGAATGAAGTTTACGTTTGCAAAGCAAGAATCATTTTTATTTCCACTTAATACTGCTCATAAAATCTACTACCATGGTCATTGTCATGAATGCTGATGTGACCGAAGGAGTGCACTGACCTGTGATTGATCTGGTGGATGACAGCCCTTACCTGAGTGACAAAATTGTGTGAAGGGGACCATGGGTTTTAGGTTTGGGGACCATGGGTGGGCAGCATTTGTCCACATGTGGACGTTTGTGTCCAATGTTAACTGTTCAGAACTTTGAGTGCGTGACCTGACTAGCAGGGGAGGTTCGAGAACTGCCATTCTCCAACTTGAGCATGAGCCACAGTCATCTGCATGACTGATGGCAGCTCAGATCGCAGGATCCCGTCCCCAAAGGTTCTGATTCACTCTGACTTGGGCGGAGCCCATAAGTTCTCAAGTGGGGATGGTGAGACTGCCAGTTCAGGGACTGCAATCTGGGAGCTACATCTGCTCACTGGAACCCTGCTGCCACCTTAGTTGAAAAGCCATATAATTAGATTTTTTTCTTTCAATTTTTTTAGTTGTCTTTCTTTTTCTTTTTATCCTCACCCTAGGACATGCTCATTGATTTCAGAAAGAGGGGAAGGGAGAGAGAAAGAGATGGAGAGAAACAGGCATGTGAGAAACATCAATCAGTGGCCTCTTGCACATGTCAGGACCAGCAAACAAACCGGCAACCCGGGTATGTACCCTGACTGGGAATCAAACCCTCCGGTCCATGGGATGACACTCCAACCAAATAAGCCACACCAGCCAGGGCTTATTAGATTTGTTTTAAATAGGCCACCTTGAGCAGCCAGATTTCCCAACCACTTTTACAGACGGAGAGGGCCACCACTTGCTTATTCCTCCTCTACAAGAAGAAAAACACCAACCAAACCACAGTGATGGAAGTTTTAGAGAAATATCTTAGTTAACTGTAGAAATAGATGCACGTTTCAGATGTCTTAATAATTAAACATCTCAAGCCTGCTTGGTGCTTGCCAATTTTTATTAAACAGTCCATCTAGGTTGGTCTTTCATTGGGGCAGGCTTGAGAGGTGATGACCAGCAGGTGGCGCTCAAAGTCAATGCATGACGCGACCTGGATGCGTGGAAAGCAAAAGCAACAAGGAAGATGCCTGCTTTAAATCCTCCAAGTAAGGTCCTCTTAACCACTTGTCATAAAATACCTTGAGACACACGTCTTGGAAAATCGAAGTGTCAAGCTCAGCATCTTTGCCACATTTCAAACTAGGTAATTACCTTCTCTCCCAAAGGGAATCTGTTTTATGTGTTTGTGTCCTTTCTAGGTTACAGGTTTCCCAAAGGCAATGATCTCGCCTTCCGTTCCTTCTATACGGTGCTGAAGTGAAACGCACACTTCACAATACCAATTTAATTATTCTGCATCCCTCTGAGCTACATGATGACCTGTTATATAATTGCTAGTAATATAGAAATGTGCCTGCCTTGTACTAACCCTAGCAATAAACCAAAGTTTTTATTTGACCTCAAAGTAAATTGCTTATTTACTTCTCCTTTACAATATAAAAAAAGCCATTTTCCTGACATCCCCAATTGTAAGTCATTATCAAATAAACACCACTGCGTTTTAGGCTGTCGTTTTTATTGTCCACAGAGGGTTTCTTTTCTTTTTTTAACTACACACAATGAATACTTTGATATAATCTAAGGTAATAAAATAGTTGAACGGCATTTTTTCTTTCAGATTTACATTTGTATAGAAACAATCTGTGGAACTCCTTGCCTCAAAACTAACGTGTCTAAGAACCGTGGTTCGTCAGTGCCGTTTTAAATAATTGTTTGGTTCGAAGGTTGCTGTTCCCATTCTCAGCTGAAATGTGTCTCCATGCAGTTTCCCTTGGGTTCCAAAGCTTAAGGCCTCGGGCAGGTGGCCAGGAGTAAAAGGATGGTCTCTCCCCTCTCTGTCCTTCCCTTGTGCGGAGGACAACGATGGGAGAAGAGCCAGGAAGGAGAGAAATCAATTGCACGTCTCTAGGTTTCAGGGGCCAGAGTCATAGCACGTCTCCCCACAGCTCCCTACCTGCAGAGGTGACGCTCTTTCACGACAGCACAATGCTCATCTCTCCCCCAGTGCTCCTTCCCTTCGCTACTCATGTCAGTTGTTACGGGTAGGCTGTTTTGTCCATGAGTCCTCCCTAAAGGCCGGTCATTCGGTCACATTTAGGTATCACTCTTTGCGTTATGTCACTTCAATGCTGTGTCCCCTAAGAAATGCCTCTTCCCACCCTCAAATCCCCCAAGTGCCCAAGAGTGAAGACCCCCACGGAGACAGCGATTTCAGGGAACCCTCCCCGCAAAGACGCCTAGAGCATCCCGTTGATCTTAGTCCACTCATAGATGTCCTGCTCGCACACGATGTCGGAGTTGATGAGGAGGTATCTGTCGCCCACGCAGAAGTGCTTCTGACAGGCGGCACACTTGAAACACTCCAGGTGGTACACTTTGTCCTTCACCCGCATCGTCATCTCATAGGCACGGATCCGCTTGTCACAGGAGGCGCAGAGACCATCTTGGCCAAAAAGCCTGGAGGGGAAAAAAAGGAAGAAAAGCTAAGGCGGCCAGGGGCAGAGACAGTGGGAGAAAGGGCGTGAGACACAGGTTGGATTCCCCAGGTGTCAGGGAGCAAGGAATGGCTGGGCACAGACAGGTGGCCAACTCCGACAGTCTTCCCTGCAGGGCAAGGGTGCTCCGGGATGAAGCTGTAATCTGCGGCATTTGTGCCTCGCATAACTGGTCCCTTGTCTGAGCTCTCTCCCTGTCCACAGCACACTCTCCATGCCTCTCGCCCGCCCCAGCCGCTCCTCTGTGGGGCAGACTCAGCTGAAGCATCTAAGTGAAGAGGTTAGGCATGGGTCATGCGTCCCCTCCCAGGGGGACTTTAATTTTAGAAGAGAAGCTGGACTCAACCCCCGGGGACCTTTTAAGAGGGAATTGACCAAGAATGTAATGAAATGGGCATCTTTCAGAGGCTCCCAAGTTCTGTCATGTCGACAGCCACTCATTCTACCCATGGGGAGGGTAGATCTTGAATTCCTCTATAAGGTACCCAGGCCACCCCACTTGACAGTGCACTGGGACCCCAGCCTCTGGCAGACGGAGGGAGCTGGATGGATAGTACGTGGCACAGTTAATTGTGCCTCAGAGGTCTGGAGGACAAAGAGCGTCTCTCCACATTCAATGGAAGAACTTGATTCAAGGCCCTGGCTGCCCCATTGCCGTGAATCTTTGGAGAAACTTTTCTTCTGACATTGAAATCAAGACTCTCCTATGTCTCAGTAGATGAGTCACTGAATATTTCAAGCAATATTCAGTGTCGATACAGGGGACGCAACTCAGTTCAGCCTTGTGCAGTGGTTCTCAAGCATGGTCCTGGGAACTTGTTAGCAATGTCCATTCTCAGGTTCCCGTGACCGAGACACTCTTTGGAGGGGGCCCAGCATTCGCTGCATGCATAAACGCTTCCAGGTGGCTCTGGAAGTTTGAGCAGCAGCCTGCAAGAGTGGAACAACACCAGTGTGGGAATCAGAAGGCCCAGCTTCCGTCCAGGACTCCCCCTGAGTACCCAAGTGACTCTGGGGAGTCTCTGATTCCTGTGAGCTTGTGAAACGGCAGTGACCTTGGCCTCTCCAGCACTCCGCTGCTGGAAGGATCCACGGGACTATGCCAAGGCACCAACGGTCAAGTGCTAAGCTGACCTGGTTGTGTCTGAACACATCTCAGGTGTTCCCAACTGTGCCACCAGTCTCCTAACAGGAGGTCATTTTCACACGTGCCTGAGAACAGGGCATATTTGCAGATCCTTGCCACATAAACCTTTGGGAGAGTTTTAGATAAATGCTTGTTCTTATCGGAAGTTCTTATTCATTTCAGCATAGCACAGAATCAATCGACTGGTACATTCTGAGAGGTCGTGGGGGGGATGAGGACAGTTGACAAATTTTGAAACATTCGGGCAAAATTAACGGGATCAAAACGACATGGTCTGTGGGGTCTTGAGAGCTCACGGTCGGAGCCAGGGCTGCCTCATTTCTCCCCGCGTCCTGCTTTCCATCTGAAGAGCTCTGAGTGGTTTCAAGGCACCACCTGGGAGCAAGCTCATTACTGGGGGAGAACATTTTATCCCAACACAGCAGATGGTGGAGCGGCAGGGAGCTGCCGTCTTGGAGGTCACAGAGTGGGAAGACAGTTCTGGTTTCCTGACTGTTCAGTAAGTTGAGTTTGGGCCTGAACAAGGATAAACAACTCACAAAGCAGTGTGTGTGAAATGAAGCCAACCGCCTGGGGGGTGTGACCCTTAAGGAAGGACGGCGTTTATTAAAGGGAAGTCGGGGGTAAATTGCAATACACATCAGGCAGCCAATGAAGGGAAGGACGAAGGAGCAGTATTTGGGAGATGAGTTCAGGTCTAGTTAGCATCACCTCTGACAAGCCAGGTGCCTGGGAGCATGTGACTCCTCTCTCCCGGCTTCTGTGTCTTAAGCAAGGGGATTGGAAGGCTGTCTCTGCAGCCCCTCCCAGCTCAGGCGGTCTGAGATTCTACTCATTGTAGAAACACTAGCACAGGGCTGTCAAACTCATTTTCACCAGGGGCCACATCAGCCTCACGGTTGCCTTCAAAGGGCCGAATGTAATTTCAACTCCTTAACAGTTAAGGAGTAGTTACATTTGTACAGTCCTAAAATTATTTTGGCCCCTTGAAGACAACCATGAGGCTCATGTGGCCCCCGGTGAAAACAGGTTTGACACCCGTGCACTAGGACTTGACATCGACCTTGAACATTCATCTCTAGTACTGAGAACTGGTGCCTTAGGCTGAGTATCCCAGAAGCAGGGCCTGAGGTGGGGAGTTACTGAGGATGTTTTCTCGGGAAACCAGTCAGGTGGCCAGGAGCCCCAGACAGAGGACCAGGAAGTGCATGGCTTGCGCCAAAGTGCATCTCAGGCAGAGTGCCTGGGTGGGTGGGGGGGTTGTTGGGGGCGGGGCATTGGTTAGCAGACAGCAAGGGGGCTCTGCAGTGTAAGTTGGGTCTCTAGGTCACCCCGGCAAGGCTGTGACTTTGGTGCTCCCGCAGCGATGGTCATTGGGGTCATCAGTGAAGGCGCTCTGGGGGCCCCGGGGTGGGGGTGTGGGCATGCTTCTGGCTCTAACAGATGCAGGGGCTGGCTGGTGAAGGTGAAACCCCTGGAGGTGGTGGGTGCTCTGCATACAAAAGTTGGTAAAAAGGGACCAGAGGGGATCTGGGCCCACACTCACGTGATCAGCTACTGCTCGGTTCCCAACAAGACAACACACACAGCACGACAAGCACAACACAACAGTGTGGGGTTTAGGCTCTGCCTGGCATCTCGTGACTATTTCAGGCGAAATGTCTGAAAAAGGCTGTCACTGCCAGTCGGCCGTTGGAGAGTGTCAGGAGAAGCTGGCCCAGTGGGAAGAGCCAACCGCCACCACAAGGCCCACTGAGTCGCCCCTCCGACATGCCCTTTCGAAGGCACTGCGGACACCTTACAAAGGCACATGAACAAGTCCATGGCTAAAGGGCCATCCCCGAAGAAGAAAGAGTTTTTTTTCCTGCTCTGTCAAGAGGTGTCCCATCTTAAGTCTTCTCCTGCCCATTTTAATAACAATAATATAAATACTGTATTAAAGGAAGTCTGACAACGCCTGCACTAACAGAGAGTTAATTAACATGTTGCCTAGGAATGTAGCAGGGAGAAGAATTATTTCGTGTCACCAAGACACAAGTTAATTAACATCGGGTTCTCCCAGACTATTTCTTCCTCTCCTTTTTAAAAATGGAAAAGATTAACAAGCCCAGGCAGCCCTGGATTTATTCTTGAATGTTATATAAAACCGTAGAGATAGGGAGAAGCCTGGGCTCCTCTGACCTTACTCTATCTGCACTTCATTTAATAAGATTCAAATGATTTGACAGGGCTGTGGTGAGGGGCCCAATGGGAATCGTTTGCCCGTCTGCTTTCTGCAGCGACTTGGCAAACTGGTGGAGAGCAAAATCAGGTCTCGGTTTATCCCGGTTCTATTTTCTTATAACTTACAAGAAAATTGACCAAAATGGTAATCATGATCATTGAAAACCCTCCTCATTTTCTCTAAACCACCAAATTTGTGAGGACTTTGTCGGGGAATTTAGGGGTGGGGCGGGGGGGAAGCTTATTCCATCAGTCTCTCGGTAAACAGATAAGCTTCCTCCACTGTGAAATTGCCTGCATATATATTTTTTTAATGTAAAATGCTCTGCGGGCAGGTTGAGGAGGAAGAGCTTGCCTGGCAGCCAAGGGCACTGGAGTCTAAACAAGCTTCACGGGGCTGGGTGGTCCCCATGTATGAGGGCTGCATGCTCCACGGACCCTCTGCCACAGGAAGATGGCAATGAACTGACAGCTCCACACTTGAGCAGCTCAGGGCACAGAGCTACCTCCACAGCAGCTAATGTGAAACTGAAAATGCTAGAACATTCCGGGCAAAGGCTCTCACTGAGCGCCAGAAGATTCCCAGGGCCAATAATATGTATGACCTGGAGCACTAGGGATATCCTGGTGCTTGTCTGAGTGTGGTGCCCGTCTGCTCCTCCCTTCTCCCCTTCATGTTCTTTAGGCAGGAAACGTCTTGATGATAATGTCAGAAGGGCTAGTTATAAGAGCAGCTGACATCTCTTTGGTCCTTGGGCACCACCTCCTCCTTGGAAGCAGGTATTACTATGACCCCATTTTACAGGGAAGGAAACTGAGGCTTAGCACAGTTAAGTAACTTGCCCCAGGTCACAGAGCTAGGAAGCACTGGTGCTGGGGCTCAGGCCAACAACTGACTTCAGGCCTTCCCGCGGCGGCAGGCAAATTCTGGGAGCCCCATGGCGGGAACACGCTTTCTATTTTTAAGTTGCTCCTCACATCATACTGGAGTCCTACAAAAGAATATTTATAACCCACAGGTATGCTTTGAAGCATTAAATGAGCTCCTAAGAGCCCAACCTCAAATGTACAAAGTGTCCTGGATTTTGCGTTTATCATTCTGTTGCCTTCCAACAATTAGTGTTTCCCCCATAGGGATGGATGAAAACATGCTTCTCAAACAGGAAGCGATGCCAACTGCTTCTCCACATGGGGCCGCGGAGACTCAGCCTCTGCAGCCTGACCTCATTCTGGCAGGTAGCAGGAGCCAGGACGGCGACCCAGACTCAGATGGTGGCGGCGGCAGCCCGGCCCCCTGCTGAGGGCCCCAAGCTGGTGGCCAAGAGGATACCTGAGGTAGTCTCTCCGGCAGAGCTTCCGGCCCAGCTTGTAGTACAGGCGCCGCCCCACTTCGCCCAGCCGGCACCCGCAGAGGTCACAGCTGAGGCAGTCCTCGTGCCAGTACTGGTCGATGGCCTTCAGGAAGTAGCGGTCCCCGATGCTCTGCTGGCAGCCTCCGCATGTCAGCAGGGACGGGGGGATCTGCAGCACCTCATCCACAGGCTCCCTTGAAAGAAGGCCAAGCGTTAGGGACAACCACTGCATTTTGGTGAGACAAGCACCCGCGGTCAGGAATCACTCTGGGCCAACAAACAGGGACTGTCACTCAATGGTCTGTCGGGAACATAAAGAAAGGATGGGACAAGGTATCTGCAGGCTGGACCACAGAGAGGCCCTGCCAGGCATTAGGACAAGAGAGAGCTAAACCTTATACCCTAGATCTTTTAAGAAGTAAATGCAAGCCCTCGCCAGTTTGGCTCAGTTGGTTGGGTATCACCTTGCAAACCGCAGAGTCGTGGGTTCGATTCCTAGTCAGGGCACATACCTAGGTTGCATGTTCAGTCCAGGTCAGAGTGTGTATTGGAAGCAACTAATGCATGTCTTTCTCTCACATCAATGTTTCTCTTCTACAACAATTCGATGTTTCTCCCCTTTTCTTTTTCCCTCCTTTCCCCCCTCTCTAAAAATCGGTAAGCATGTCCTCAGGTGAGGACTGAAAAAGAAAAAGTAGGAAATGCTAGGCCCCGAGACACCCAAGGCGACTGACTGTAGGTGGTCCTGGCTCCCCTGCCCCACCCACAGCCCAGTACCACCCTCACACCTCTGGTCTCTGTTCTCTTCCCCACTCTCCCTCTTCCCCTCTTTCTCTTTCTCCACATTTCTCTTTCTCCTCCTCCCACCCCCAGGACCCAAGCACACTGCCGAACCCCAGAAGATGCACTTAAGACTAAAACAGTTGCTTGCTGCCAGGACAGCCGGCTATCTGCAGAGCTAGAAACCTGCCAGTTCCGCGTGGAATCTACCTGCCATCCTACCTCAGGCCCTTCCCACCTGCACAAAAGCAGAGGTGTGCAAGAAAGAAGAAAGTGAGCAAAAATTATTTTAGGTTGCTCTCTCTTTCCAGGGTAAAAATTCCAGCAGGATATAATAGGAAGTCTCATTATTTTGTTTTATTTTATTTTATTTTTTTTTACAGAAATTTCTTATCCCATCCTTCTTACCTAACGAATCCCTGGAGAAAAATCCCAGGTGTCAGAGTCATTGTTAAACTTACAAAGGACATCGAATCGACCTTCCTGCACATGAAATGTTTTACAACAGCTAAGCTGATGTGGACAAGGTTGACTGAGGCGAGAAAATGGGGAGAAGGCTAAACTGTGGAAACAGTTATTTCTAGGGGCGTGAAAGACAACTGGACCCTGACATCTGCATCCAGGCTGCTGTTAGTAGTGAGCCTGCGATGTGTGTTCTTCCAATTAAAGAGGCATACAGCTTCTGACTTTGCTTCCTTCAAACCTGAATATTTTTGCTTTTACACGTTAAAATAAATACCTTTATGTGCCAAAAGAAAATAAGCAGAAGAAACGTTTCTAGCACCAAATGGGACATAGGGAAACCCCAATACCTGTTGATTTTTAACAATTAACAAGGGCTCTTTGAACCTTATTCAAACACAAATCTATTTTAAAAATATCTATTGTGTTTTTAAAAAATGGACCTGATTCCAACTGTGAAATTTCCAAAAGGGAATCTCCCCCCGGGCACCTTGAGGGTATAACTCTGTGTCCTATTTCTAGTTCGCACTCACCGACTGGGTCTGTGCCCACAGAACTCAGCACCCATGACCCTTCGGGACGGTGGGGCTCAGGTCGTCAGTGTTGGCGACCCACTCTCGACAGCTTCAGGTGACTCCGTCTGCAAAGCGCACCCTGCCCTGTGAGTAGGTGGGAGTACTAAACCAAGCCCACACTTTGCAGGTTGAGTGTAAGGACCCTCCAAGAGCTTATTCCCTTTTAGAACAAGGAAATGTGAAACCCAAGCCAGTCTTCTTTCAAACACTCAAGACTTCAGTTTTAAGAGGTCACTGAAGCCTGACTTGCTTTTCTTTGTTTCCACAGGTTAGACATAAGGACTTCCAATTCTTCCTTCTGAAAAAATGTCCCCAGCATTTTCATGGGCAGCAACTCAGAACTGCATCTCTTCTCTTTCCACAGCCCCTGGTCTTCCTTGGGGCTTTTAAAAAGACTGAGGGCACCTCAACCGCACTGGATGCCCTGATGTTGATGCTACCAACCAACTGTGAAAGGGGAGGATATGCACTTAGCTGGTGCAAAACCGCCTGGAATTAAAATGAACTGCTCTTGTTACTCACGGGGAGGTGCTGGGGGCCACTGATTGCATGGTAGAGAAAACCTCTATGTTCATGAATTCTGGCTGTCTTTCTGCCTAAATGTTTCATTTGCATATGTCCGGGCAAATTTTTATCTGTAATTTAGAGATGCCCATCATACTGAGCCAACTTGGTTTTGAATAAGTACACAATGAAGCATCCGGTAGAACAGGGGTCCCGCAGTAGACGTACTAAGCAAAACGCTATTGTGATAGCCTAAGATAGGAAAGGATAGGAGAAAATATTGGCTCGATCTATCTTTCTATAATTAATGACAGTATCACATTATTTTTTTGGTGGATGTTCCAAGCCAATCACTGAGTGGGATTCACCTTCAAATTAATATTTCATATTGCCCCAGAGCCTAACTGAATATTCTATCTGAATACAGCTCATGCTGGGGTTTCTGGGATAATTTCTTGAAAATTTCTGAGAGAGGGGAGAAAAATGTGCTGCCATAATTCCTCAACCAGATGGCCCATCTCCCATTACAGCCTATCTTCACGGGGCAAAGAGTGCATAAAGCACAGGATGGGGTAGGGAGCCTCCCTCAGCAGGTGCCTGCTGTGTTATCAGGTCAGGGTGTTTCACTTTTCTAACCTCAGTGAGAGAGTGCAAACTTTGAAAAGAGCAAACTTCCTTCAGGGAACTGAAACCTCCAGATTTATTTTCTAATAAAAGGATCAGAGACTAAGTTCTGCTGATCGAAAAGGCATTAGGCACCAATTTACCCCAATCACTCGTACAGTGTTACTACGGTCTTTGCCCAGGCTCTGAAAACTCAGAGCAAAGTTGTAATTCCAGGTTTCTTAAAAAAAAAAAAAAGTGAGCAAACCACCAAAACACCCTTTAAACCTCATGTGGGTGCTCATTCTTTTTCTCCTGAGAGCGTAAGGAAGCTGTTTTTTTTTTTGTTAGAACAAACCTAGCTGCTTACAGAACTGGTGCCTGAACCTTCCAGATTGAAGAGTGATGTTTATATTCTCATTGGATCCTGGTACTTCCTGTGTTTTATGAGAACATGCTGAGCTTTTATGCTGGTAACGGAGGGTAAAACCCAGGTATATAAACACCATAGAAGGCTGAAATGGGGGTGGAGGGGAGACTTCAATCAGGAAAGCACAATTCTTTTAAAACAGGAAAGGGAAAGAAAACAAAACAAAACAAATGCCTCTTAAAAGCACAAATGGACAAGTCATTAACCAGCTCCTTTGGTCTGTGTAACAAATCCCTTCAAAGGATTAGATGGGGGACTTCAAAGGAATAAAAATTCTCAAAACCAGACAGCTAATGAATCTTAAGGGCATGTGCGCTGACAGGAAAATGGTATTTTAAACAACCCTTTCTCCCCAGGTTAACACGAAGGAATGGGCTGGAGGTACACAGGCTGGGGACAGGGAAACACTTCCAACCAGTAAGAGGCTTGGAAAACAGATGCGGCAGACTCGTTAGAGCTCTGGTTCTCTGACTCCAAACCCCTTTGAGGCTGCAATAACAGCAATGAGACTGCGATGCCCCCCAAATTCAACCATACACAAAATGTATACTAACTTTCGAGGTTCACAGGCCCCCGTCGGAGCACCCTGAAGGGTGGGGCGTGGTACAGGTATCCAGAAAAACTCCGGATTTAGGTGCTTCAAAATCTCTGGAGGCCACAGCGAGCTCCGAGGTGGACTCGCACCCCCCGACCCCCTCCCCCGTCTCTGGCTGCTGCTCCACCTGCGGACCTGGAAGGGGGCCGTCGGGCACTCGGGAGGCCTCCACTGGAATGTTCCCCTTTCCAGGACCAAATGGACAAAGAGAAAGGGGAGCAAGCAGGAGCGAGCGGGGAGAAGGGAACAGAATCAAGCCCTGAACGCTCTCGGGATTGCACCTGCGTGCCTCCAAGCTCCCCCTGTGCCTGCTCGGGTGTAAACTTTCTGGCCCGAGGTGGCTTTGGGAAGCGTCCCGCTTAGACGGGAGGGGCCCGCAGAGGTGCCTGGCTGACCCTCTTTCCCTACCGCCCGCCGCCCAGCCGCTTTCCCAGCGCTCTCGGAGTCACCGCGGGCAAGGGGAAGCACCGCTCAAGGCAGAAAGAGCCAAGGGCAAGCTACGGGCGCGCACCTGGAGCCGTTTTGCTGGCCGCAGGCGCCATCCCACCGCCCCGGGGCACGAGGCCGTGGTCACCGTGGGTGGCAGGGGCGCTACACTTACTCAGACGGGTCCAGGCTCTTCCTCTCGATGGCCGAGGACATTGGGGAGGGAGGTGGCGTGCCAGGCGGCGGGGGCGCTCCCTTTGTGGCTCGGAGCTGGCCGGCTGCTGGGGCTCGGACCCCCTCCGGTGCTCGGGCGCCGCCGCTCCTGCGCCTCTTCTTGCTCTGGCGCGCTGGCGGTGAGCTCGCCCCTCCGCGCTCAAGGACAGTCACCGCGCTCCCTTCAAACGCCAAAGAGAGAGAGCGAATCACCAGGCTGCCAGCGCGCTGCGGCCGAGGCGGGGACCCGAGCGCGCAGCCTGGCCCCGGGCGGCTGCAGCAGCTGCTGCTGCTCAGGACTTAACCTTCCATCCCGGTCCCGCCGCCGCCGCCCGGTCCGGCTCAGCTCGCGCGCTGTCGCCCGCTCCGCGCCGCCCGCGGGGATGGTGCGCGTCCGCCCGGCCGCCCGGAGCCCCTGCACCTTCCGCCAGGGTCTCGGCGCGCAGCTCGCCGCTGAGGGCGAGGGTGGGGGGCGCGGCCTGGGGGCGGGGAGGGGACCCTGCCTCTCTCCCCCGGCTCCCTCCTCTCTCGGGAAGGTCTATTTTCGCTCAGCTTCCCTCTGTCTCTGGTTTCATTTCCTTTTCCTGATCACGATTCAAATACAATAGAAGGAAATCACATTTAAAGAGACAGCTGCCCGGTACCCCCCCCACCCCCGCTATTTTTTTTCTTCCTTTTTTTTTTTTAAATGGGGCTCCTGGGGATTTGCAATACAAACAGCAGCAGCGGCACCAGCAGCGGCAGCAGGACAGACTTGGCTTCTTAAAGGGGCCAGCGACGGGGACAGGAAGAGTCGCTCAGTGAACACGTCTCCTTGGAGAGGCGGCTGGGTTGCCCCTAATCATTTTCAGGGCTTCCCCTCGTCGGCGTTTCCCTTTTGGTTAACTATGGCTGAAAGTAACCAGCGGGACGCTCAAGGAAGAAAAGACAAGAACGTGAAATAAGCACCTACAGAAATGCAAGCGTGCCGAGTGGCTTTCGCGCCCGTCCGGGATCCGCGGTCCGAGGTCGCAGGTCCGCGAATGCTGTGCTCGGTGATGCCCCGCGCAGCGCGGCTCTGCCGGTCGCGGGCTTGTGACTGCGTCCGCGCTCCAGACCGGAGCCTGGAGCTGTGTGAGCAGGACCGCACGCCGGTGCGCCTGAGCAGTGCTAGGGCAGCTAATCCCAGAGGGAGGGTGGCTGGGAGGGACCACGCTGGTCTAGACTCCGTCCATCTGCTGGAGGCCGAATTCCCTCCCTCAGCATCTTTTCAAAAATGGGACTCCTGCGGTTAAACTGGCCCCTGTAAAGTGCCAGGAATACTCTGCACAGAGGAAGTGCCTTTCCAGTGATCAAGCGCCATGATCAAGAAACGATTTTGCCCTGGGTCAGAGAAAGGGAAGAAAGCCAGACTTAATTTTGGAGTTCAGGTTTCCCCCTCCAACCTCAAGGGAAAATTCTAGGAGGAGGGAGGAAATACAGAGGGGAGAGGAGGAGGCTCACAGTCTGCCCTTCTGTATAAACAAAACTTTGGGTCCCTTGGTCCTCATCAGAGTTCCTTGAACATGATCGCGTTCAGAAATAATTATTAAAGGCCTGCTTGTGCATGACGCCAGTCACAAGCCTTGTAAAGAGGAAACTACTGCGTGCTTGCAGATTCCCTAAGTTTTGTTTGTCTGTTGTAATGAACAGTCTGCATCACGGAGATAGACATTTTATTCCCATTTCAAAGATGGCACTGAAGGGCCTTGATGATCTCACCTTGAAGGGCTGTGAGTCAAGCCAGAAGCAAATCCCTGGACTCCTTATCTCCCCTGTTCCAAGCCAAAGCCTCACTGACCTTTCACAAGTATACCCAGAATTTACTGTGGTCTGCACGCTCTTGTCATTTTCTTGTGTCCCTGTCCAGAGCTTGGGTCCCTAATGGGTATAATTAAAATCTGTTCCTCTGTGGGGGGTTGGAGGGAGGAGAGGAAGGAAGCTTCAAAAGCAGCTTTTTGTCTAAGTCAAGGCCTTAGTACCTAAAAAGACATTCTCCTGATCAGACTCAGTTCCTTAATCTGAGGAGGCAGTATTGGGTCGTGGCTCTGGAGTCAGACTGCCCGCATTCCAACCTGCCGTGTCCCACCTGTGTGAACCTGGGCCCACAGCAGGAATCGGAGCTCCCAGCGTCCTCATCTGTAACACGGGAATGCCAGACCTAAGGCACCGTTGTGGTGAGGATTAAATGAGTGGGCGCAGACAAAGCGTGACACATAGACTCATAGTGGGGTGGGGGCAATAACAGATATGAGATGAATGCATGGAGAGAACTTGGCATTTATTAAATGCTCCTAAATCGGAGCTGGCATGTTAGAGCAAAGACATCATTGATAGAATCTAAAAAGAGCTTGAATCCAGCAATTTCACTGGGTATTTATCCAAAGAAAACAAGAACAGCGAATCAAAAAGATACATGCACCCCCATGTTCTTTGCAGCCTTATTTACAACAGCTAAGATATGGAAACAACCTAAGTGTCCATGAATAGATGACTGAATAAAAAGAATATTTATATATATATTATTTATATATATATATTAGTCAGCCATGAAATAGGAAGGAAATCCTGCCTTTTGTGACAACGTGGGTGGAACTTGAGGGCATTATGCTATGTGAAATGAGTCAGAGGAAGGCAACTACTGTATGATCTCATTTATATGTGGAATCTTAAAAACAAACAAAAAAACCCAACTAATAGACGTAGAGAACAGACTTGTGGTTGCCATGGGTTGGGCGGCGCTGTGAGCCAAGAGGGTGCAGGGGATCCCAAGGCACCAACTTCCAGCCATACAATAAGTAAGTCCTGGGGACGTCATGCACAGCACAGCCACTACAGGTAACAATACTGTACTGCGTATTTGAAAGTTGCTAAGAGAGCAGATCTTAAAAGTCCTCATGATAAGAAAAAAAATGTGTCACTCTGTATAATGACACAGGCTAACTAGACTGACTGGGATCATTTCACAATATACAAAGGCTGAGTCACGTTGCACGCCTGAAACTGGTATATCACTGCGTGTCGATTACACCTCAAAAATGAATGCCTAAAGCTTGAAGTTCAATTTGAGGATAAGAATTTCCCACCCAAATTCAAAACAACTTCCTATTTTAAAAAAGCAAGCAGAGCAGCGTCCCTTCACCTCACTTCCCGTTGCCGCTCAACAACGCAGAAGCTTTTCCATCCCAACGTTCACTGTGTTGGTGATGAGATGGCGGACTTGCGTCTGCTTGCCTCCATTGGACCTGATAAGTTGCTGCCTCCCTTGCTACTGTTCTGCATGGGGCTCAAGTTAGTTGTTAAAATAAATAGATCCTGGGGTCCCAGGAGGTAATTTCTGAAAGGCCAACTTTGGGGCATAAAGTTTCCTTTGAATAATATGCTTCTGTTTTGACCCCAGTGTGTAAGGAAAGAGTGATTACTGCCTGTGACTTCGGGTCAGTTTCTTATCTTTCACAACTCTTTGGGGAGAACTTCCTCAGAGAAAGTGAATGTTTGAAATGGTATCTTAAGATTTCAATTTCACACACAGTGGTTGGAAGGAATAACTGCCGCCGGTGGGATTTCATTCCTGTTCAACGGGCTTTTGAATTGCTCAAGTTTAAGTTTAGCATTTAGAATCAAGTTTCAAAACATGTTTTTATTGGGAATAATTTTAAAACAATTATGACCTTATTGTAGCTTTCCATAGCAACCTTACACCTCGTGCGGAAGAGGGACTCGGTAACTCCACGGTGATTCAAACATGTAAAATGGTTCTTTCGAGCTGGGGAAATCCGTGCTTGATGTCTACCCAGTGAAACTGCAGTTTAATTCCTTCGTTCTCTCCCCTCACTCCTAGCAAATACCTTAAATACCGTAAAATTTAGACAATTTCCAAGTTTTCCTTTCTGAATGCAAGTGTCAGAAGACTGACTCAGTCTGCATGAGGCATCTGACCCCACGTGGATTACCTCTCTCCTGTTCTTTTTGCCCATCACATTCGTAATTGTTTTCTATGGAAGAGCAGTTTGAAGTGACCGGGGGCACATTTCTTTGATAAAATAGACTTACACTGGGGGGCACGCAATGCAACACACAAATCGGGTACCAGAAATCTGCACTTGAAACCTAGATACTCTCATTAACCAATGTCACCCCAATAAATTTAATAACAAAAAACTTGTTTATCTGAAATTCAAATTAAAAAAATAAAATGGACCTCTAATAGAAATAAAAATGCAAATGTCATTGGGAAAATGCCAAGAACAACAATTTACTTCTCTTATTTTTTCCCACCATTAGAAGCCAAGCTGTACACTTGCCTGTTAGTTAGACATTCACAGATCAGAACAAAAATAAAGATTTGTTTTGATATGGCTTCAGTTCCCACGCAAAATTCTTAAACTACTTCATTGTCACAGGCACCTGGCTCCCAAATTTATTGCAGAACATTTCAGGGCCGGTTGATGAATCTGTTTTCACAGAATGTTCGACCTTCCTGATAAATAAACCAGGTTTCCTATACGGTGGAAAAGAGCCCCCGGAAAAAAAATCTAAAAAAAAAGAAATCCACATTAACCGAGTTTAGGAAAATGAGCACAGGTGTCCGACAGACGTCGCTCACTTGTCGACTGGCTGTGTGATTCGGGGGGAGTTATTTCTCCTCTCCGAACCTCAGTTTCTCTACCTGTTAATGAAAGCAGTCGTCATGCGCAGCGGGGCCAGGACTGGATGGGGCCCCTGGGACAGGGCTCTGAGCGGACTCGATAGGACGACGTGTGTGAAAAGGCTTTGCACAGTGAAGGCGCAGGGTGAAGGCTCTGAAATGATAGCTGTTGTTGTTACCCCATCGTTCAGAAGTGATCACCACTGGATCAGGAACCAGCAACCTCTCAGCCAGTCGGGGCATCTGCCAAAGAATGCTGAGACTGAGGCGCTTTGGAAAGAGCTGCAGTGAGCCTAAGACGTCAGCCGCCCCTGGGGCTTGGGGAGCCCACATTTTTCAACCAGAAACGCTGGGTTGTGCCCATGCAGGTCACAATGAGGTTGCGGAGGGATTCATTGCTTCCCCCTAACCACATGGCCCGCTTCTGCCACATCCCTGATTTTATTCATCTGATTCACCCCCCCTCCCCACCGCCCCCTTTCAATAACTTCTTAATCACCTTTTACAACTAAGGCAAGAAGCCAAATCAAATGCTGAATAACTGCCACAAATGTCACAATGCTACAGCGAGGTCTTAGCAGAATTAAGCTCATAGCACGTTCTAGTTAATTTAAACTTGTGGTATGCCTCTGAAATGAGGTTTCTCAGCTTGCCCCTTGGGTCTCTAATGTGCCTCCCTAGTAAGCTTCACCCACCCCAGCTCCAACCACTGCAGCTCTGTACTTATGGACCTTGGATGTGTTGCTCAACCTGTGGGGACTTTAGCTTCTGCATCTGTAAAGTGGGTGTGTGCAGAGTATCTACCTCAGGGAGCATTTACTGAGTTTCTATGAAACGAAACCAATAAGGTGCTTGAAAGGAGACTGGCACAGGGCTTCTGTGGAAGATTCTGCATATACATAGAGACTCCAGCTTTAAAATATTTTAAATACTGCTCGATAATTCAGACACTCCTTGATGGACCAGGCAAATGGAACACGGAGTCAACAGCTCCTTCGTCCACCTCTGCCACCATCAAGCCCTCCCCTCTCTCTCCCCGGGGTCCTGGACCCTGAACTTATTTGCTGGTCTGAGTTCCAGGGGCAGGCAGAGCTGGGGGGCTGACCCCCTGCGCTGTCCTTGTGCTCTTTGTTCACGCAGACTCTCTCCTCTCTTCAGCTGCTCAGAGACAGCCCTACCCGAGTGACCCACTGCGGTCCTTGGGACCCTGGCACAGTGCACTTGAAATCCAAGCTCCTAAGCGTGGCCTAGAAGTCCCCAGACTTTCTGGCCCCTGCCACTTTTCTTCATCAAACCCCCTTGTTTTCTCTGCTTGAACCACACTGACCCTTTTTTTCTATTTATGAAAACAAACCAAGACAACGCGTATCGGAGGCCTTTTGGGCTTGCTCTTCCCTCTACTTGCGATGCTGCTTTTCTAGACCATCCTGTGGCTCCTATGTACTTCATTCAGGTCTCTGTGCAAATGTTTTGTCCTCATAAGAGCTTTAAAAAATCCTTTATCCTGCTTTGTTTCTTCTTAATATCATCATTGCTTCTGCTTTACTCGATAAGTATTTGTTGGTTTTGTATGTGTGTGTTTGTTTGGGCCTTTCTTCTTGACTAGAATATTAACTCCATGAGGCTAGAAATTCTTTATGACTTGTTTTCAGAGGCTAGAGTTTCTTTACGATTTGTTTTCTGTTGCGTCTTTAGCGCCTGGAATGTGCCGAGCATGCAGTAGGCCCTGGAGAAAAAGTCACTGAATGAATGAATGCGCAAATGGCAGCTCTGCTCCTCTTGGCCAAAGCATGCCTGCACTGCGTTCTCTGGGTAAAAGTTGTGAAGGACCTGGAAGGTCCTTTGTCTTTCTGAAGCATCACTTTTGGGAGAAGACAAGGACCCAGATATTATTCCTATCTGAGCCCAAGAGTTTGGTTTTGGAAAAAGATCAGGCTCTTGACTCCTAGGAACGTTCAGGTATGGGGGTGTCTAGAAGCAATGAGGCCACTCTTTGAAGTTTGATTCTCCACTGTAGGGCCCCCATGTCCACGAGGAGACGTGGCTGCCGTGAACCAATGTGTAGACTACAGTCAATTGTAGGGGAAATGGCACAGGATTTGCAGATAGACTTAGTTTTAGTCCTGGCTGTTTTAGCTATGTGGTTTTTGGCAAATTATTTGATGACTCTGAGCCTCGGTTCTGTCATGTGTAAAATGGGGATAATTATATCTTCATCACAGAGTTGTAGGAATAAAATGAGATCATGCATGTCAAGCGCTTAGCACAATGCTTAATGGATGGCAGCTATTATTAGAATTAATTAAGCAGAAAACCTCAGAGGAGGATAGTCAACCAGGGCAAAACTTTCTTGGCCGGACATGGGTGGATCTTAAAATTCTGACACAATGATGGCTCAGCCTCTTTGCCTGGGGACTCTGGCCTGATCCTCCCTGCTCTGTGACTCCCACGGTAAGGTGGACAGGCTTACAGACACCTGGCCCAGCCTCATGCACAGGTGACATAAAGAGATGGTGTCAGGAGCCCGTCCTGGCCACCGGCTTTTCAGAGCTGGAGGTCTCTGGTCTGAGGAATGGCACTACAGGCAGGTGTGCCTTTGGAAAAGGGGCCAGGCTGCTTCCGAGGAAGCTGTTTTCTGGCACTCATGTCCTTGCTGAGTGTACTGAGTCTGGTGAGCAATGCTGAGCCTCCTAATGACACTTACCTTCTCAAGTTGCAAACCTCAGTGGGGAGGAGTCTTGTCTGTCCTGCTCCCTAGAAATACACTTTGGCAAAAGAGCTGTGTGCTTTTTTCTGTTTCCCTTCAGTTGCCCCTCAGATATCTTATTGCCAAGCTAACCTATATGGAATATTTTTTTTGAAGAAAACAACAAGAATAGTGTTTTCTTAACTGTCACCACTCTGCTCAAGAATTTGCAGTGGTTCCTTATTGCCCGTGGTCATCGGCAAGCTGCTTAACCTACTGGGACCTCAGTGTTCTCATTTTTATTAAGGGAAGAGGTGGGTTAGAGGTATAGCTCTGTCTGTGATTCTTGTCCTCCTGACAGATCCAGACCAGACTCCCTGAGCTTCCATTACAGGCGTGCTGTGATGCTGCCCACTCCATTGATTCAACTTTATATCCCTCACTCCTGGAGCATGAACCTTCCCATCTAGATGGGCTGCTTGCTTCTGCTTAATCTCAAACATCCTACTTGTGCCCATTTTGATGCATTGTCCTATCCTCTTCTCTCTGTCTGGGATGTCTGTGTTTCAAAGCTTTGGTGCTAAAATAGTAGACTGGTTTGGAATAGAGGCTCTGGAGATAAACAAACCTGGTTTGGGTCTCTGCTTCACAACTTACTATCTGGGTAATTAATCTTAGGCAAATCTCTGAGCTTCACTGTTGGCGATGATAATACAGAGACGATGATAAATGCAGGGTTAGGAGGAGTGACTGCGATAAGGCACGCAGCAGGCAGAACGCGGGTCTGGTGCATAGTAAGTGCTCAGTAAGTGGCGATCATTACTGCAGTCAGCACAGAATCCTCCCCAGGCCTCTCTCCTCTCACAGTTGTGTCCATTCACCCAGACCCAGCTCAAGCTAAAGGTTTCTTTTTTTCCTCGAAGCTCACAATGGGTGATCCTTTCCTGAGTTCCCATAGCTCCTGGCTGTAGGGCCTGGTTAGGTGCTCATTAGACCCCGTCCTGCAGTGCAGTGATTTCCTATCCGTACAGCATCTTGCTACCTCAAAAGTGCCTTCGTTCTTGGAGAAGAGAGGCCATGGTGATCATTTTCATTAGTTCCCAGGGAACTGAGATAAATTTGGAGATACTCAATAATTCCTTTGAATCAAAGGCTTCAGATATCATAGCCGTGTTGCCAATTTCCTGATTCCAAGACTCGTGTTGACGTGCACCAAGATGTGCACGTCTCTACGTTGGTGAGGAAGGCCTCCCAGGCAACAGCATGGAGGGTGGCCTGTGCATTTTCGGTCCCAGGCCTCCTACAAACCTGGTAACTAAAGTTAAAACTCTCAGAAGAAAACGGGGAAATCTACATGGTATTGGATTTAGAAATGATTTTTTTGAATATGACATCAAAGCACAGGCAATAAATTAGATAAAGTGCATTGCAACAAAGTTAAAAATGTTTCTGTATCAAAGGGCATTATCAATGGAGTGAAAAAGCAAGCCATGGCATATCTGGAAAATAGAAAGATCTCCTACAATTCAACAACATAAAAACCAAACAACCCAGTAAACAACAAAGAACTTAAATAAGTATTTCTCCAAGGGGATATACAAATGGCCAATAAGCACATAAAAGATGTTTAAAAACACTAATCCCTAGAGAAATGCAGATCAAAACCATAGTGAGATACCACTTGAAAGAAACAGATGAAAGACAAAACCCCAGAAAAAGAACTAAACGAAATGCAGATAACCAACCTATCAGAGTCAGAGTTCAAAACACTGGCTGAACTCACTGAGCATGGCAACAGCATAAAGAAGACCCAGGCAGAAATGAAGTTTACCTTAAGTGAAATAAAAATCTACAGGGAACCAACAGTGGAGGGCGTGAAGCCCAAATTCAAATCAATGATTTGGAGCATAAGGAAGAAAAAAGCATTCAATCAAAGCAGCAAGAAGAAAAAGAATTCAAAACAATGAGGATAGTCTAAGGAGCCTCTGGGACATCTCCAAATGTCCTAACATCCAGATCATTGGGATGCCAGAAGGAGGAGAGGAAGAACAAGAAATTGAAAACTTATTTGAAAAAATAATGAAATAAAACTTCCCTAACTTGGTAAAGGACATAGACATACAAGTCCAGGAAGCACAGAGAGTCTCAAAAAAGATGGACCCCAAGAGAAACATACCAAGACATATCATAATTAAAATGCCAAAGATTAAAGATAAAGAGAGAAACCTTAAAAGCAGAGAGCGAAAGGCAGAGAGTTACCTAAAAGAAGTTCCCATAAGACTGTCAGCTGATTTCTCAAAAGAAACTTTGTGGGCTAGAAGGAACTGGCAAGAAGTACTCAGAGTGATGGAAAGCAAAGACCTACAACCTAGATTACTCTATCCAGCAAAGTTATCATCATTTAAAGGCAGATAAAGTGTTTCCCAGACAAGGTAAAGCTAAAGGAATTCATCATCACCGAGCCATTATTACATGAAATGTTAAAGGGACTTATTTAAGAAAAAGCTCAAAACTATGAACACTAAAATAGCAACAAATTCACAACTATCAATAACTGAATCTAAAAAAAAAAAACAAACTAAGCAAACAACCAGAATGGGTACAGAGTCACAGGTATGGAGATTATTTGGAGGACTGTCAGTTGGGAGGGGTAGGGGAGAGAATGGGGGGAAAGGTGTAGGCATTAAGAAGCATAAATTGGTAGGTAAGAAATAGATGGGGGGATATTAAGAACAGTATAAGAAACGGAGAAGCCAAAGAACTTACATGCATGACCCATG
Source organism: Tonatia bakeri (assembly GCA_004024845.1). Classification (NCBI taxonomy): domain Eukaryota; kingdom Metazoa; phylum Chordata; class Mammalia; order Chiroptera; family Phyllostomidae; genus Tonatia; species Tonatia bakeri. The sequence goes on along the minus strand of PVIA01001448.1, from coordinate 226,149 downwards.
GCCATGAACTAAGCAGGGGGATTAGTGGAGGGAATGGGGGTACTGGGCAGAGGGGTGCAAAGGGGGAACATTGGGACAACTGTAATGGCATAATCAGTAAAATATACTTTATAAAAAAGGACAAAGACTGTATAATCCCACTCGTACGAGGTGAGCAGGGTAGTCACATTTCCAGGGACAGAAGGTACTGTAGAACAGTGGTTGCCAGGGACTGCGGTGGGGGCAGGGGAAAGCTGTGTTCAATGGGCGCAGTGTTTCGGTTTGGGAGGATAAAAAAGAAAAGCCTGGAGATCCATAAATTCCTAACCACTATGCCGTAGCTGAAACTCATACAATACTGAATGTCAACTGTAATTGAAACATAAAAAAGTTAAAACGTAAGTAAATGAGAGATTTTTCATTTTTTGTAAGTGCTGGAGATGGATGGCGGCGATGGCTGCGCAGCAGTGTCAGTGTGCCTCGTGCCACTGAACTTGGCTAAAGCGGTGACTTTTACGTTGTGTATGTTTCACCGCAATAAAGAAACGCACTGGTGAGAGTTAAAGACCATTCCCTAGGTGCACGTCTGTGCCAACGTGCAGAGCTCTACCTGTCGTTTCGGGGAGCTCACAGCCTTCTCAGGTGCCTCTGTGGACCCAGTTCACAACCCCAGTGCTATGGGAAAGCCGGTCCTGAGCTCTGAGTTCCCCAGGTCCTCTCATGGCAACTTTTGTCTGCTTAGGCCTTTGAGCAGCGCTGCTCCGTGACTTCCAGATGACCTTCCTTGCAGAGCTCACTCGGCTCCAAGGACAGGGAAAAAGGGTGCCGTTTGCTACTATGTAAAGCCACATCCTTAAAGGAACTCAAGGCTCTTACAGATATCTATCTGCCGTCTCCTCGGAGGGTCCAGGAGTTAGAGTGCAGCAGGCACAGGTTCTGTTTTGGGTGGTAGTGGAGGGAGGGGGTCTCCTGTAAGTACAGCATCTTTAATGCCCCTCCAGCCACAGCCCCTTTCCCGAGGCCCCGGGGCCAGCTCAGTTCCGCTCTCTCAGGCTACACCGCTTCCCATCACGCTGCAGAAGGCTGCCTGGGGTTATATCTTGCAAGGAAGAGCTATTAAAAAATATTCCATTTGTACTTCCTGCGTGGCCTTCCATCTGGAAATACCTTTTATCTGGCAACTTTTGCAAAGCGAACAGAATCTTGAAGGAGGTCCTGGCAGGTTTATGCTGGCTTCTCTATCACTCCAATAAGTCATTTCCACCCTAACCTTCACGAGGGTCAAGTAATCGTGACTTGGGGGCCGTGACTTGGTAGTGGAAACAGGACAGCAGGCAATGGCAGCGAGTCTTTTCGGCCCTGAGGGATCCTTCTAATCCTGCAAACCCCCACTTGGAGGGCAAGAGCAAAATCTAGCCAAGTATCAAGCACCATCTCTCAGCTCGGCTGTTACTTCTTCAGGGAATTCCCCCAGCCCCTGTGACTAGATAGGGACCCGCCACGGTGAGATCTCACTCCCAGGTTAGATCACCGAGTGTAACCCTGCATGCTGTAATTCAGTACTCTCCGGCTGCCCCAAAGACGGCAAGCTCCCACATGCCCAGTACCCAGCACAGAGTAAGTGCCCAGTATTACTGAAGGAACGAATGAACGAACACACGAATGAACAAAACTCATCTTACCTTCTTCTCCACCAGTTCCTTCAAGTCCCAGAGGAAAAATATCTTCTTTTCAGAACTGCTGTTAGTGGAAGAAAAGGAGAGGAACTCTCTTGTAGGAGCTAGAAGTAGAATGGAGAGGGAGGGGGGGAAGTCCTTTATCTTCAGTTAGAGAAGTGTTTCCACAGGTCCTTGATAAACTTGGGACAAATGTCCCCAGGGCTCTCTGATAGCGTGAGGGTCCCCGATAGCGTGGCTGGGTGGGGCAGGCGGAGCTCTGGCATCAGGGCGAAGGGATGGATTCTAACGGTTTCTTCACTGGTTGAAAAGGCTGCTTCCTGCCCAGCTTTTTTTTTTTTTTCTCTTCGTTATGTACCAGTTTAGTTTATAAATGTGCAGGAGCCGTGCACTTCTCCAAATGTTCAGGGCCGGGGTATCAGGAGCTGTCCTTCTAGCTGCTGCTGCGGCCTTTCCATTGGACACTTCGGCTGGTCTGAGAGGCAGAGTGTTCTGTTTGTGTCTCACTCTTTGCAAATCTCACATTCCTTTGGGTCTCAGAAATCACCCCCCCTACCTGCACCACCCCCAAAGGTAGGGCAAGTAGCCAGGCTTCCATTTTATTAGGAGAGGAAATTGGGCCACAGTTAGTTCAAATCTCAAACCTGCCTGCCTAAACGAGAGCCACAGGACACTTACTCATTGGACTCCGGCATTCTTGCTCACAAGGAGGCCTTCTGAGGAGGTCTGAATTGGGTCTTCTAATTTTAAGAGGAACAGTTTTATTAGGCAAAAATCAACTCTTTTGTTGGATTTGTCTTCTGAGTGATCCATACAAAAGATTACAGTTAGGAATGGAGAGACCTCTTGTTGTAAATCATAGCCGCCTTCTACTGAGCAGCTACTGTTGCCCGGCACTTCTTGGGTTTTGTCCTGTTTGGTCCTACTCACGGCCTTCTGGGGTCAGTAGTAGTAGCATTCCAGTTTCACAGGTAAGGAGACTGGGAGTTAGACAAGTTCAATGGCTTGCCCAAGGTCACGCAACTACATAAGGGCAGGGAACGGGATTTGAGCCTCGGTCTTCTGTCTCCATACCCTCCTTCGGCAAAGTGAGGGGAGTCCCTGGACAAGGGGCCCACTGACGAGTGGGCTCCCTGACATCTGCGGGGAGAGAGAGCCTGGTTCTGGAGATGCAGATATGAAACAGGAGCCCAGCTGTTGACAAATGCTGGGAGGCAGTAGATTAATTTCAGGTGCTCTATTCCAGTGGGGGCAAGCTGGGCAGAAAATTAAAAGGGGGCAGGGTGGGTCGCCTTGCATGGGACCTACTAGGTATAGCAGAAGTGGGGGCATGGGTGTCTGATGGTTTGTGCCCTGGTAGATATCAACATATTGGCCAAAAGTCATTTTGCTGGGGGCTCATTTTTGCACCCAACTCAATTTCTCTAGAATTCCCTCTTGCCATTTTGTTCACCATACCAAGATTCCTGTTAATATCCTTGTCGTAGGTGTGTCAATATTGGTTTGGTACGTAAAGTCCACCTGTGGGCAGAGGGCCCCTAGAACAAGGTTACCCCAGGCTGCCAGGGTCATCTAAGTTCTCGGGAGCTCAGGGCACCTCGTGTAAAACTTGGTTTGGGTTGGGGGTGGATCTGTTGTGCTATGTGGATCCCTGCCCCTGCGTTATTTGTCCACATACCCACATACTGCAACCCTCCAGGTTGCTCCCTGGAGGGTTCGCACTCCTGGGCAGCTAGCAGATCATTGGGAGCTAGTCTATTATCTGCCTCCCTGGCAGTGAGTTAGGGTCTTTTGTCCTTCAGTGAAAGCCTCAAGTGCTACTGCCGTTTATGCCACAAGGTTCTGACAGGGCCTCGGGCATTTCCTCTGCTGCCTCTGCTCTTCTCCTTGTGTAATCATGTTGTGAGACCTCTGTCTCCTTTCTGCAGCCCCAGACGACACCCTTGTATGTAGGGCAAGGGGTAGGGGAACAGGTCAGCACCTGTGGCTGGGGACGGTGGCCAGCAGAGTCCGACCACGGGTGGAGCAGGGGCGGCATTGGAAAAATGTTAAGGAGATCGTCAGAGTTAGTGGAATGAGCAGGTGAGTTTAGGGAGCCGGGACCTCAGGAGGGAGGTATGTAGGGGAGTGGCACAGGTGGACAAGGTTTCCCCTGGGGGTTCTAATTATTCGTGTCCCTTAAAGATCTGGGCCAGGGGAGGGCCATGTGTCCTGTCATGCTATGACACAGACTCAGGCATGTGCATTTGGATGGATGTGTGACCTGGGCTCAGGAGCCAGGGGTCAGGCTTGAGAACATCGATCAACGTCCCGTCCGCCTGGTCCTGGATAGGACTGGGCACAACCCAGGGGCCCAGACCAGTAGCACTGGTATTGGTGGTTTTGTTAGCCCTTTTCATGGGGGCAGAGTGTGCCCAAGGTTGTGTGAGGTCCAGCCATTGGGATGTGGCCGTACAGATTAGCCTGGGGATAGGCTTGCTTAGGAAGGTTAGGAGGGAAAGCTTTAACCATAGAGGGAACGAGGTTTATTGGGCCCAAAAGAGAGGATGGGGAGGAGACAGTTAGAACTTTGGTCGGCCTGGTGTTCACCTCTTTCGAGTGTGTGGTGCATGCAGAGTGCAGCAGCCCCCAAGGGGAAGACGCCTGTGCTCTGGCAGCGGGCACCTTGATAGATGCTGTGGTGACTGGTGGCTGTCCTCTGAGATGTGGCGGTCATCTGGGCTGTGATCACCTGCAGTGAGGTGGCTGGCTCCCTGGGCCAGTGCATCTCCTGAGCCAGATCCAGGTCACGGAGGCATCGTTAACATCGGGAAGGCTCGTCATCAGATGCACAGGGTGGAAGGAGTGCTGAGGGCATATTCAGCTGCGCGTTGGGCAGTGAACAGGGCATCGTGACAACAGGAAAGGCAGCCTGTGGGGGTTCACTGAGGGCAGGACCACATTCTCGTGGGGTTTTCCTGAGCTGCTCGGGGTAAGGTAATGTGCCTGGGCCATGCTGCTGTGGAAGAAGGGTTGCACACTCCAAACGGAGATGACACTGGGGGTGGCATATTGCCAGGTGTCTTGGCATTGAGTAGGAGAACTGTCCCAGACAGAGACCATAGTCAACCAGGGGCAGCCTAAAGGTTGCACAATAACATTTTGGGGTTTTTAGGCTCTGCGATAGCATTCAGGCCTGCCCATTTCTAATGCCAGGGGGTGTCAGTGTTCCACAGCCGTGAGAAACTGTCCTTGCTTCGGCCTCGTGTGGTGGGGAACAGAGAGCCTCGAGCGCACTACTTTATTAGAGAATACTGGGCCTGGGGCCCAGGCTTTCTTTTGCTTTCTCCAAGAGCCACATGGTGCAGGTGTCCGTGCAAGTACCCATACTTCCCTGCGCCAGGGCCCCAGACTAGCCAGCCTTTCAACCCATCACGAATTCCATCAGGAGGGACGTCCTAGGGGATGGTGAAACGTGCTCTCCAGGCTGGTGGGAACATAGTTCCAGGAATTTTGCTGTTTTGTCTATGATCAGCAGGCCCCAGCTTATTGTCTGTCCTCAGTCTGGACACCAGTCCTTTGTGGACTGAGCTCAGACTGACGAAGGACAGAGAAAGGGAGGGTTGGGGAGCTTTTAGCAGGTGGCCAGCTGTGGGAAGCCACGAATGGAGCCTGGATCTCCTGTCGGAACCAGTAAAGGCGAAATGAGGGCATTTTGTCATGGGTGAAGGGCCGACGGGGGCAGGTGCCAAGAGAGTTAAGAACAGTAACAGGACACTCATTTGGGAAACTGCATGCTGTTTTGTAGCTTTAAGAAGAGACCCATCATCGTGGGGTCCCCGGTAACACGGGGTTGGGGGGGAGCCAGTGATCCACAGGTACACGTGTGCTCCACGGCTGGGGCATGGTGGGTGGGTCGGGGAATCTGGGGTACGGGCCCTCGGCAATCACTTTGTCACAGGAGTGCTGTTGGCTCGTAGGTCCTTCTGCTGGGAGTGACATACCGCACGCAATGCTCTCCACAAGCAGCCAATATTTCTGGGAGGGCAGAAGAATATCGGTGGCAGAGGTAAAGGTGCCCATACCACATGGGGGAAGGCCTTGAACGTCAGCTTCTGAGAATATGGAGTTCACGAGCCATTAGCCCTTTGAAGACTTTCGAGCAGGGGAGAGGACATGACTGGAGCTGCGTTTGGGTTGGATTGGGGTGGGAGCAGCAGGAGGCAGACTGCTCTGTGGGCGGCTTCAACAGCAGTGAAGGGCTGAGGGAGGGAGGTGTGGAGCAGAGGGAATGACTAGATGAACGAGGGCAGGAGGGACCCTGGCCGACTGGGCAAGACTTGTCTGCAGGAGACAAGTGAGCGGCAGCCAAGGCCACTCCAACCGCACCTATAGCAGTCCCCCGGACGGAACACCTACTCTGTGCCAGCCCCACCCCGGTGTTAATGTGTCATCTTACGCACTCCTCAGAGTGCACCTGTGGGGAACAAATGGCCAGCCTCCTGCTTTTGCCCCATCCACATGCCACTCCCTATGCAACTGCCAGTGATTCCTTTCACAACTTCAGTCAGGTCATCTCACTCCTCCGTTTGCAGCCCTTCAGAGAAAAGCCAAAGTCCTTCCATGGCTGGTCCCAGTCATCCATATGTCCTCTTCCCCTGCACCGTCCCTCTGCTTCAGCCACACGGCTGTGATGTTCTTCCAACTCGAGTCTTAGGCTCTTTGCCCGTTTCCTCCCCCTGGGGCATCGTTCCCCAGAGCTTACTGGTGTTAGGAGAGAGGCTGGAAAGGCCTTCCTGCAGCACCAACAGGATGAGGCACCGTCGACCCGGCTGCCCTGACCTGTTTCCCTCACTGATTCTCCACCCTCCCACCCCACCCAGCACGGAGTGCCACCCAGTAGATACTCACTGGCCTCTCTGTTTAGAGTCTTTCTGGTGTGGAGCTAGTCATTCAGGCAGAAGCCACGTTTGTTTTGCTCAAACCCATGTACCCCAGAGCCTAGAACTCTTCCTGCCGTGTATTGGGCACCCCATAAATACTTACTGAATGGATGAATAGTGTGCGTTATTACCTTTGTTTGAAGAGACAGGAAACTGAGGCTCGGAAGGGTAGAGAACTCATCCAGGCAGGACAGCCCAGAGTTGCCAAGGCCCAAATTCAGGCCCAGACAAGTCTGACCACAAAGTCTGCTCTTTTCCCTTAGGCTGCAACACTCCCATAGAGCTTTAGGCCTTTGTGACCGAGTAAATGGGTCTTTAATTCACCAAAATGGGGGGCTTCTACAGAAGAAAAGCTTTGGGTGATAAGTTCAAATACATCTGAACTCTGTTCTTCGAGTGTGGCTGGATGCAGAAGTCCACAGGTAGTCAGGTGAGCATTTGCTCTGTACCAGGTGCCGCGCAAGTGCTAAGGGTTTAAAGGGAAGACGACTTGGTCCTCACATGGAGGGGCTCACGGTTTAGGGGTGAAGGGTCAAGGGCACACTTGCTGAATTCCTGGAGCAGAGGCCAAGACAGATGTGGGCACACAGACGGGGGGCCTGGGCCAGGCCATGGCCGAGTAGCAGCCTCTCATGGGCCTGCTCACTCGCTCTACGGAGGCACTGAACACCTGGGTTGTGGCGGATCATGATGACAGGACAGACACAGAAACGGGTCGGACAGGGCGTAGCCTCAGGCACGCACAGAAGCTAGGAGGAGGCAAATACCTCACTCTCATTCATCCACTCACCAGCTAGAAAACGAGTGCCTGGCAGGTGCCGACCCCTCCTAGGCTCTGGATGTAAACCAAGCAACAAAGCAGGCACTATCCCTACACTTGAGAAGCCTACAGCTAGTGGCAAGGAATTATAAGTGGGGTTATTATTACTACTACTAACAACAGCAACGATAACTAACAAAGGCAAGCATACCTAGTTTTACTGATAAAGTCAGGAAAGGTTTTATAGGAGATTTACATTTTCGGGTAGGACTGAAGGGCTGAAGCTTTTTTATGAGCAGAAACGTTGTGGAACAATGAAAGCGTAGTAACTGCTTCAAAGGGTAGTTTGGAGAAGTCAACGAGACAAGCTAGGTAGAGCCCTAGCACGACCCCTCTCGCCCAGTAGACGGTCCCAGAGGTCTGCTCCCCTTGGTCGGTTCCTGTGGTGGTAGGAACCTGCAGCCACGTTCCCAGTGTACCTTTGCTTTCTGAAACCGTCCTTCCAGTGTGAACCTCCGTGGGCGCCAAGGCCTCTCCGAGGCACTCCATATCAATCCCTGCCCTCAGTGCAGAATTGGGACGTGTTTCAAAATTCTAGCAAGGGCAGCCACCCCATGGCTTTATAAGGTTGTGTGCAAAACGTGCACACACGCACAACACTCGCACGGAGTTGCCGGTGAGTTCACAGTAAACACTAGCTCCCTGGAGGATCAACATACGGGAATGGGATCCCCGCGTGCCTGGCGTAGAGGAACAAATTGCACGAGCAAATTAGTAGTTTCCAAAGACATTAGCAGCCGCCCAGCTCACAAAAGGGGCCTCTCCAAGTCATGGCCTATGAATAGAGGCTCTTCCTGCCTTTCTCAGAGAGAAGCCAGAGTGCTCAGGACACCCTGGGGGAAGGTTCAGAATAGTTTTCTTTTAAAAGGCAAACTTAATTACCACTTCTTCTGGCTCCTTGAAGAAGAAGAACAAGTTCCCTGGCAGTACCCCATTCATCGGAGAGTTAATCAAGCCTACTCACCAGCAGATGATGAAACCTCAGCGGTTTCTCCAATCAGATCTGGCTGCCGTTCCTCTGCCTCTTCCTCAGCTAATTGCCCTTCCTCACACCTGCAGCTTCTCAGGAGGCCCTGGTACCCTAGCACCTGATGCCTGTGCCACCTCCTTTCTCTGCCTGGACACCCATAGGGCCTAGGCTGAGGTTGTGTTTCCTTCTCACTTCTGCTCAAGGCCAGTTGCTGCTCCTTGAGGGTGTTGCAAACCCATGGTGCAGGGGCTGGGCCCCCTGCCAGCAGCCCGTTATCTATCTGACGGAGCCTTCGCTCCTGCAGAGAGTGCTCAACCACGTGTGCTCCGTGCGGACTCCCCGGGCCTTCAGGGGAGGTCCTCTGGGCTGGGCCAGACTGCAGGCCTGGAGGGCCCCAAGCCTAACTCAGACCCTCACACTCTGGCTCAGAAAGTGGAGAAGACTCAGGATCCATGGCTTTGAATGAGCCCCAATGGGCCCTTCAGTTCCAGGAACCTTCTCTGCACCTGTTCACACAGCTCCCTCTCCCTCCCTTTGGACATCACCCCTCCACCATCAGCCAGTAAGGATTCACTGCGTTTCCCTCTGTTGCAGGCTGTACCAGAAAGTTCAGAGGCTCACACAGACCTGGCTTTGAATCCCGGCTCAGCCACTGACTAGGTGGACGAACTTAGAAAAGGTATGCAGCCTCTCAGAACCTCAGCACCCTTGTTTCTACTCAGGGACCACGGCACCCACTTGCAGGGTTGTGGCATGGACTACCTGAGATACTTCAAGGACAGAGCTTGCACAGGTGCCAATATGGATGTAATCACCTTTGAATTAGGTGTTAAACTCTTACTTGGTTCTTCTTTTGAACCCCTCAGGGCCTGGAACACATATAGGCATACAGAAGTCACTCATAAGTAGTTATTTCTTTCTTGGCTGAATAAAACAGACGCTTATTTCTCCTTTCCCTTGTCTTCACCACAGGGCTCTTATCTGCTGCTCTCCGGGCCCCGCCTCCTTGATCCTGGGCTTTGGGGCCACACTGGGCTCTCCTTCCCTCATGCCCCACACCCTAGTGAGCTCACCGACTCCCGAAGTCCTGGTGTGCGTGCTATCTTTGCCATTCCCTGAAAGGGCTGTGTCCCCATGTGGGCCTTGTCAGTCAGCTCCCTCCCCCGCCTGTGCTGTTTGTCTGCTGGGCCAGGCCTTATCCGAGGGTGACAGCTCACCAGACCTCACCCCTGAGTCTCTTCCCAGCATTAGCAGCCCACCCTGGTCCAAACATATCTTTTATAGCTGATCTCTGGCGGCACCTCCTACCTTCCAATTAGGAGCTTGTCAACACCCCAGCCATCACTCTTCCTGTAGCAGCTGACAACACAGTCGCCCGCCAAAGCTGCTCTGGGAGAGTGAAGAAAATTATTTCCCTGGTGGAGGTCGTGCTGAGCACAAGAGTTGGAATCTAGGTGAATCTGAATCTAGCTCAGCCTCTTCACTCTACAAGTGGGTGTCATCTTCGAATGTGCAGCGCCAAGCACAGTGTTTGGCACATAGTAGGTACTCAATAAAGGAGCACCTGTGAATTAAAAAGGCTAGGGACATATTCTTTTTTTTTTTTTAAGATTTTATGTATTTATTTTTAGACAGAGGGGAAGAGAAGAAGAAAGAGAGGGAGAGAAACATCAATGTGTGGTTGCCTCTTGAGCACCCCCTACTGGGGATCTGGCCTGCAACCCAGGCATATGCCCTAGACTGGGACTCAAACTAGCAACCCTTTGGTTCTCAGGCTGGCACTCAATCCACTGAGCCATACCAGCCAGGATGAAGGACATATTCTTTAGCTAGCAGGTTCCCTTTCTCAGCCCATTGATGCCCAGTTCATTTCTTTCTCTTATATGTGTAAATAACAAAGCTACTAGCTCACAATTAATCTTTCATAATTTTCTCTTCCCTTTATTTCTGTGGTTGAGAATAAAATTTATAGCAGAAAAGAGAGACGTCTGATCCCTTTGTCCTCTTTCTTGCATCTTCTCTAAATCTTAGGATCATGGCAAGGCTGTCTGCAGGGGCATTGTCAGAACAGGAGCCGATGAAGGAAGTATGACACAATCTAACATTTTTCTTATCTGGCAGTGTGGTCTGGTGGTTTGCATAGGGACTCTGCGAGTCGGAAGTCTGGCTTTCTATTTCTGGGGCTTAAGGGAAACCATGCAACGACAGTCTTTACAGCCCCACTCACTCTTGCTTTCTCTTTCTCTCATTCCCTGTACTGAGCCCAGACTGGAATGGCTTAGCCACAGCAGTCAGGGTTTCAACCAGGAAAGGAAATGTCCTGCCTCCTGGGCCCCGTCTCAGCCTTGGAGGAGGCTGTGAGGGTTAGTGGTAAAGAGATGAAAGATTTCCCGAGAAATGAAAAGTGAGGGCGATGAGCAGGAGCGCGGTTTGGGGCAGAGAGTATGAAGACACAGTGAAGACGACCTTAACCACATCAAACTAAACAAACCTTTTATCCTACTGCAGCCCGAGAGCTGAGGTCGTGAGGGTGCTGAGGAGTGCCCTGTGGGCCTGGCAAAGAAGGAGGGAAGTTTCCCTTGCTTTGCCCTCTAGGGAGCAAATCCGGAAGTGGAGAGGTGGGAAACTCCTTTGATCTGAAGGAGAAAAGTGGGGGATGGGGAAAAAAAATCAAAGGGGCAACAGATTTGATGAAACCAGAAAGAGACAAAATGAAAGGAGGGTATTAAGATTAGATCTTCATAAGGGCAGAGGACTACAACGACACTTTCCTGCTGGCCTAGGACCATTCACATAGCGGCTTGGGAGAGGCCTCCTCCTGAGGGGCTAGGTCAAACCAGCCTAGCAGAATTAGAAGCATAAATCTCCTAGGAGTTCTACTGCACCCAGACCTCAAAGTGCATAGAGATTTCAACAGCCTTGAATCGATAGAAAACTTTCAGCATTTGATCAATCAGATTAGCCTTTCATAACTATGCAAGTTCAGGCTCTATCTAGAAAGAACAGAGTTGAGTTGGAGAAAATAGTCATTTAACATGCCATTTCCTTCCTCATTTCTACCACCCTGATCTTTAGGCCTCAATTCATGCTACTGTAGTTGTTGTTTGAACAACCAGGAAGCTGTGAGACCTTTGGGGTTATCTTTAGAGTGACACCCTGCAGAAGGTTTCCAGGCTGAGCCTTGGGCAGGGCGATCAGATGGCATTTACCCTGGCCTGACTATTGCTTTGGGGCTCTGAAAGCTTCCTCTCTACCAGGGCGGTTCAAAGAGTAGGTTTTCCGGGTTAATTGTACGTGTGCTACATTGAGCCTCAGACTATGGTGGGAATGGGGTGTTTTATGAGATCCCAGTGATTGTTGTGTGATTTGGAGTGCTTTAAAGAAAATAAAAGTTTCTCCAGAGGGGCAACATTAAGAAAAGGACATTAGCTTTGTAGTTAGAGCAATCTGGATTTGAATTCTGGCTCAGCCCCTTACTCAGGCAAGCTGCTCACTCTCGCCACCTCCACTTTTCCCCTCCCTGCTGTTGTGAGGGTTTATAAGATATTCAATTGGTATAATTTCTGGCACATAATAAGTGTAATTTGCTGTCCTTCTGTTCCAAAGAGCATCCTGAGACTTAATTTTTTAAATATTAAGAAAGAGGGTTTCACGGTGGAGATTTCTCCCCAGCCTGTTGAGTGGAGAACACATTTTCAGCTGCCCCAGGCCATCAGAATAGTAGAGCCCATGTCAGGACAGTGACCAGGCCAAACATTCCTTCTGTTAAGTGGAGCCCAGCAAATGCCAAGCCAGCCCAGCAGACAGCTCCAGAGAGCAAAGCACTTGACTTATTTTCTTTCCAATATATTACCACCTTTGTGTAACAGACAAGGTAGCCTGAGCTGGGCCTAGACACGCTGCAAGCAGTCTGGACAACCAGTGCAGGTCTAAGCTGCTCTCAGAAGACGACTTGTCCCAAGGAGAGGCAAACTTGAGGGGCATTTGTTTCATTTAAGGACTATGGCTAACAGTGGACAGAGGGCAGATGCGTTTCTGAGGACAGCTCTGGGGCCCCCAGCAGGGTCCTAGAACCAGAGAACTATAACAGGAGAAGGGGTGGAAATTGAACCCAAGGCCTTTCGTGGAAATATCTGTGGGATGGCAAGACACAGGACACTGGGGGCCCTGCTTGGCTGTGCGTCAGATGGCACCGGTGGCTTCAGGAGATGGTTCCTGAAGGGACATTTTCAGTTGCCTTGGCTTTGGGCAGCAACCCCCTCCCCTCGCTCCCCGATTTCTTGTCTGGTGAAGTTAAGATTTGTTTAGTTTTTATTTGGGGGCAATAAAAATATTAATATTTTTATGAGACAGCAATAAACATCCAGAAAAATACCACACCATTACTCTGGTCTACCAATTCTCTACATCAGAGCAATCTTGCATCTATTTATAAAATAGACTGTAGCTGACATACATGTTAATGTTTTCTCAAGATTCATCGATTGAAAAGATTACGTACTGAAAACAGTAACATGTAGAAGGAAGGTGCACCCAGTTTTGAGGTCATTCCCAGATTCGTTCATTCATTCACCACATTTATTGAATGCTCTACGTCCAAGTTAGACATTAGTGTATTTGGTGCAGAAATCGGTGCCCTCAATACATGCAGCTCCACAAGAAACACTGCTGGGGACTTGCTCCCAGAACTATTTGTACAGGGCAACACGATGAGTCTGGAGACGCCACCAAGCAGGAACGAGCGGAGCCAATCACATGGCTGGTTACCACCTCTCTGACCCTGCAGGCTTGTGTGGCTGGGGACCCAGTGACGCTCAGCTGTAAAATGAATAGGCTCAATCAGATCATCTCTAAGATCTACGTTTTATTTAAACTTCTGCAACTTAAAGCTCTAAGTCCTTATAATAAGCAGTAACGACTTGTTAACCAGATGTTTTTAAAGCAGCTATTCGTAGTTTGGGATCCAGGTTGATAACTTTGGGTGATCAGCTCTGAAATGGGCCATATCTCTCATTCTCCCTCTTTCCCCCTCTTTGTGGCAGGATTAGGCAGTACTTTGCTTCTCACCCTTGCTGCCAGAAAGGATAGCTAATCTAGATTTCAAAGTGAATTCCTCTGATTTTTAAGTATAAGCAAATAGTTCAAAAATCTTTTTTAAACCTCACATGGGCCAAACACTGTGTATGTTAAAAAAAATTCAACCGTTTGGAAGCTGGGGTCCAGTCTCTGGGTGTCTGCCTCGACGTACGTCTGTGTGGCTTTGAGCATGCCATCAAACTTCTCTGGGACCCAGGGTCCCCCATCTCACAATGAGATTTCAGAATTCAGTGCTCCTTCCTCCACTGGAAATCAGTGCCTGTTTCAGAGTGTGCATCCTGCACGGATGTGTTGGCTCAGCAGTATGTCACTGTTTTTGCATTGAAGACTAGAAAGTGTGCCCATGTCCTTTTTGTTGGGCGGTGAGGGGGTTCTGAAGGAATGTAATGGTTTACATTACACTTTCATTACACTTACATTACACTTTCCTCCACTTCTCCCCTGTATTGTATGAGACATAACCGGGAAGTAGATCAGGAAGCTAAGTGGAAATTAAACTACGAAATAGGCTTTATTGCTGGTAAAGCTGAATAAACTGTGGTCAAAGTAGGAGCCTCCTATGATCTCCTCCCAAGTTCAGGCCAAGAGCCCTGCTTGTGCACAGTTAGGGCTACGGAACAGAGCCTTAGAGCAACAGCCGTACCGAGGACCCGGCCTCTGCATCTCTCAGGAGCATGGCTGAGTAACAGGCAGCACCCTGCGTCCCCCAACTGCACCATGCCCCAGGTGTGCTCCCCTGGCCCACAGCTCTGTGAAGCAAGAGCAGAGAGAAAACCTGACTCTACCTGCAGACAGACCACAGGGGACAAAATCTTTAGAGGCAGCAGAGCTGCTGCTAGCCCATATGTCACCTTTGTAAGAGTTAGAAAAAGCTGCTCTTTCCCCTAAGCAGACCGGCCACCTCAGGGTGCACACCTGGGCAAGCAGAAGACAGGTTGTATTTCGGCCCAACTCATGCACTTGACTGTACACCCACAGCAATGGGCTGCGTGGGAGCTCCCATTTTATGAGCTCGGATAGGACTTCGTGGTAAGGGCCTAAGGGCTCTCTGTATATACTTGAAATTATTATCATAGGTTCAGTGGCTGCGCTGTCCAACATGATAGCCACTAGCCACATGTAGCTATTTAGATTTACATTTAAGTTAAGCAAAACTAAATAAAATAAACAAAATATCTTGCCCCTCAGTCATAGGAGCTCATGTTAAGTGCTCAGTAGCCACATATAGCCAGTGGCTACCGTACCAGACAGTGCAAACAGAACATTTCCATCGCTGCAGAGAGCCCTCTTGGATAGCCCTGACCTATCGGATCCTTGCAGTTATATTAGCCTCGTCCAGGTCTTGAGCAAGTTACCTGCCTCACCTCCCTCTTCCGTTCGCCGCCATGCACCATATTCTCTAGCCCTTCAGACCATTCACTGCATTACCAATACTCCAGGTCGTGTCCAATCACCGTGCTTTTTGTTCATGCGTTCTCTCTTCCTAGAATGCCCTTCCTCCGCCAACAACTGCCCATGTAACAAAATCCTCCTCGCGCTTCAAGGCCCAGATCATACGCAACTTCCTAGATCTCCTAAGTGGACTTTTTACCCCTGACGGCCCCCTGAGCTGTGTGTTCACGCCTCCAGGTGCGTTCTCCTCAGGTGTTTTGCAGTCTTGTCTGCCTTGCTCGCTGTGTGCCCCGGCGGCAGGTACCTGCCCTTGTCATCTCTGTGTCTCCAGGGCCTGCGTGAGAAAGCTGTGTTTCTGGAAGGACGCATTTCTTGAACACCACCATGCAGGCTCTGGGTGGGTCAGCCGTGCAGTAATATTTTTAGAAACAATGCTCTGAGCTCTGCAGGCGGTGCTTTGCCTTCACCTCCTCTGAGTCTCAGAGCACTGCCAGGCGGGCACTATTTTCCCTAACTCCCAGATGAGGAAGCAGAGGCTCAGACGGGCAGTCATCCAGGGTGACTCAGCCAGACGTGGCAGAGTGACATCCGGACACAGGTCTTCCCGCCTCCAGCGCCCAGACGCTGGGGTGCCTCTCCTTTGAGGGTGTGCTCTGTGGCCCTGACCTGGCAGACCTGCACTTGCTTACTTAGGCAGGAGCTAGGGTGAGGAGCTCCGTTAAGCAAGGGTTCTAGGCTGATGCTCGTGGATGCATACCCTCCTGTGACTCAGCTCCCCCACCTCCTGGGGGGAAGATTTGTCTCTAGGAGACTTTCTTGGGCTTCATTCCTCTGGACAGGTCTGGGACAGGTCAGAGATATCCCCGATCCCACTGCCGACTTGTCCTCTCCTTTTCCTCCCTAGCTGCTGTGTGCTGCTTCCTGCGAACTGGGACGCAGCAGAAAGGCTGGTTTGACTCTCTGACTGTGGGGGGGGACGTGCATCCCGGACCTTTCCTTCTGCCTCGGCTTCAGGTCAGATGCTCTTATCGCCCCTCTGTCTTCAGAGCCATCATTTTCACAGCAGGCCTAGTGAGCTGGGCAGTTTTATGATGACATAAAAATATTTTCTTCCTGCAAGAGGCTTGAGTGTCATAACCAACCCCAGGCATCTTATTACTGAAGCTCTTCCTGCCTAGGGAGAAACATTTTGTACCCAAAACTCGTTAAAAAAGAGTGGACAAACTGGGGAAAGGAAGCCCAGGTTGTCTGGCACAGCTTGCTCTCCCATGTGCCCCCCACAAGTTTCTGGGGCGCAACATGGAAGGGCAGTAATTGCCAAAGCTCGAATCTCTAACCTCTCACCCCAATCACTTCGGTTTCCTCTTTTTTTTGTCCTTCCCTCTTTCAAATTTTCATTTTCTTGTTTCCCATTTTCTCTCACTTCTGCACACATGTGAAATCTCCCAGTGAGTTTCCCGGGCACTGTGTGGCCCCATGGAAGGCACTCAGCCCAGAAAATCCTTTGATGTAGTCTCAGCTCCAGCTGACCACCTCCGCTCCCCTTTCTAACCTCTCTGCTTACTGCTTTGAGGTCCAGATTCTGTGAGTACAAAGGGGTTGAACTGTGAGCCAAGACACACACAGGATGAGGGAAACACCACCTGCGAGGAGCATGGTCAGTCGCCTCCTGACAGATGGCCTTTCTCTCCCGCCCTGCCCGTCCAGCTTCAGTCTCCCCTGCTCATTACTCCGACCGTGGCCGCCAGGGTCTGAGCACTGGCGCCCCTGGTCTGACGTTCTGCCTGTCTGTGACATCGGCTGAGTCTGATCTCTGGGTTGGGACCAGTCTGAGAACCTGTCACTTACTGCTGGTGGTGCTTTTGCTTTGGTTTGGCGTCTTCCCCCTGGGACCGTCCTCCATTTCTGTTTAAGCCCTATGTACGACTCCAGCCTCTTCCAAAACTACTCACTCCAATGTAGCAGTTAAGAGCACAGCCCCTGGGGTCAAACGAGCTGTTTTGGACCCTGGCTCTTGTCGCTTACTAGTTGTGTAACCAGGGACACATTATTTTACCTTTCCATGCCTTCATCCTCTTATCTATAAATGGTGGGGATTATAACACCTGTCTCACAGAGGTGTTGTATGAGGTAAATAGAAATGGCTCAATAAATATCAGCCATTATTATCTTATAGGTGTTTTTATTACTTCCCAAATAAAAAGAAAACAATCTTTCCCTTTTTGCTGAGATCTGAAAATTTCTTCAAGATGGTTTTCATAGAAAACCAGCCGTTGAAGGGTCCTCCGTTACCCTGAGAATAGACAGAGGTCCTGCCCACCAGCTCAGCACTTGGGAGGTTTTCTCTGTGAGCTGTCTTCAGTCGGTACTCTGATAGCTGCAGACAATCTGCATTCACAGTGACTTCACTTTCAGACCTACAAACAGCACCAGTCTTCTCATCTGAAATTCCCCACTTGACAAGGCCAGAGCAGGGTCACAAGGTCAGAGTCCTAGCACAATTCTAGGGAATGTTCCCCTGGCCCAAGGAAGTCTGGGGGACACTTGACCGTCTTTCTCTAGGCTGTGGAGTCCTCACATCCTGTGAGCCTACAGGGATGACACGTTTCGGAAGTGACTCAGCCACGGAGCAGGGCTGGTCGAGTGAGCCAGTGGAACTGAGGCTGGAGAAGGGGCAGGCAAGACCCAGAAACACACTAAGACCCAATAAGCGGAACTTCCTCTCTTGAGGACTTGAGTCCAAGGGAGTGTAAGCAAAACCCAAATGCAATTTAGGCATATGCTAATAACCAAGGAGCAGGCAGACCATGTGTGGGAATGGATGGCAGTGGAGATCGGACGAGCAGAGCAATAAGAGAAGCCAAAAGTGAGATCCACAGGCAGACATTCTACTAGAGAGCCCATCACCCCCACCAACTGCTAGAGAGCCCCGAAGGCTATGGGGCCAGTTCCAGGGCAGGGAAATCTAGAAATCAGTTCCGAGTTGGGGGCTCAGGCCAGTGGGACAGGTTTTACAGCCTGCTGTTGGAGTTCCCAACTAGGGCTATTATAGGCTCCGTTCCCAGGCGCTGGAAGGGCCAGGGAGGTGGGTTAGCACCAAAGGGAGTGGGAAGGTATAAAGGTACAGCACAGTGCTGTCACCTGAACTTAGTGCTCTGCCTACCTCTTGGTACCCAGTGTGGTTTATGGGGGGTGGGGGGTTGCACCCATCTCCTCTTTTTTGGTAATAGACCTTGACATTCCCTGGGGAAGCCATCTCTTCCCTAATCATAGTCCACAAGCTCTGGGCAGAGTTCCCACATCTAGTTCCCATAGTAGACCACACCTGGCCAATCTAAACTCTGTGCCTCCCTGGCCGCTGGGACTGGTTTGGAGAAGAGCACTCACCTTAGGCAGCAGACGGTGCTGCAGCCATCTTGCCACCACATGGAGTGGAGACTGAGGGATGAAAGAGAGCAGAACACAGAGGAGAAGCCGAGGGAGACCAGGTCCTAATGGCCTTGTTGGAGCCCTTGAATCCAGCCATGCCTGGAGCTAGGCCCCGCCCTGGGGTTTCCAGTTGCACGTATCAATAAGTTCGTTAGTAGCTTAAATCTTCTTGGTTTGAGTTTTCTATCACTTTCAACAAAAGCATCCTAACTGGAGGCTGAAACAGCTGAACACCCTGCCTGCTCACTGACAGAGAGCAGGTTGCTGGTGTACTGTGAGGCCACACTCCCACTGGCCCCGGGCCTGGGTGAGGCTCAGGCTACAGATACCTGACTTTGCTGTGGGTACCCTGGCAGGGTTGGGCTGACAGAGCAGTGGTCAGAAATATAGAAAACCAGATTGTTCCTGATGTCTTATACTCTGCTTTTGTATCTCCATGTCCCATTGAAGGAGTTCAATAGGCTGTCACCATTCTGAGCACAATGGCTACAATTTTACTTTCCAAATACATATACATGTAAATGCTTTCTCTTTCCATGGAACAACAAAGGTAGAAAAACCTACAGGTTATCCTACTAGGAGAGGGCAAGCTCTTGGGACAATCAGAATGAAAACCCCAAACCCTTTAACATGTCCCATTGAACTTTTTAATGACAAATAACTGAAGCATCCATTGCTGTTAAGTCTCCCTGTTACTATTCCTCATTTCTTCTTACAGGTCCAAAGTGTGAAGGCTTAGTTGCTTTATTTATTTATTTATTTATTTATTTATTTATTTATTTAAATTAAGGTAACTGATGAAACAACAAGATGCTCAAAAGTATAATGATTCAACATAATTGAAGTTTACTTTGTGTTCTCATTACAGTACTGGACTGTGAACGGTTCATAGGGCCGGCTTGTTCTGTGCAGTTGTTCAGGGACCCAGGCTGCCAGAGACTCTGCCATCTTCAATGTGTGGGGTCCTCCAAATCCCAGCTGGCTGGGTGAGAAAAAGAAGCATCTTGTGGGAGGAGCTTTGTGTGGGTTGCTTTTACGTACCAGGCTTGAAAGGGAGATGCATGTAACTTCTCACTCCATTGGCTAGAATCCAGTCAGGTGGCGTGGCTAAGTGCAGAGGGTCCTGAGGACTGTAGTACACCCGTGTGCCCAGGAAGGAGAGGAAAACATGGAGCCCTCAGTCCCTGCTACTGCAGATGTTTCTTTTCTGAATTCTGCATGGCACTTGGATCTTGCAATTTTTTTTTTTTTTTTTAGTTTCTTCTTATGGATCTTTGCAATGCCCAATAGATTTGGGCCTGTAGACATGCCCTAGAGAAGCTAATTATTTCCTCCTTGTACATTCGAGTGGATACCCATTTGTTGAATGGATAAGTGAACTCAATAAGGTTAAAAGAAATGGGACATGTTAAAGGGAATATATTGTTGGCCAGATTCAGCGGTGTCAGTCGTACACATCTGGGGAACAGGGGATAAGACTTATGTACTTAGCCTTTGAAATCTAACTTTCTTAGAATTTTTGCATAAACAGGCATCTCCTTCTGCTGTCTTTGTCTCACAAATACATCAAAATCACAGAAATGGAAATTTAAAGAAGTAGAAACAGATGTAGATGTTCTTTCCCATTAAACTCAACTATTATCAAGTACCTCTTAACATCAACAATCCTTCATATGCTTAAGAAAATGCACTCTATCTCTCAGTGCCTCCAATATGCAGAAGCCCTGGGTTCTCAGCCTGTTCTCAGGGTGCTGAGGACTGCGGCTGGTGCTTGGGTACCGAGAGTCCTCCCCGGGGCTTTTCAATAGTACAGCTTTCTTCTACAGTATTAAGCCTCGTTGCTCACTTCAAAACATTTTCCTGCATGGTTGTCTAACAATGATGCCATACACTTGAAAGTAATCCAAAATCATTTTGACTTTACACTGTCGTTGAAAACAAAATTTTAAAAAATTGCCTGTATACTTTGAAAAGCGCTTCCATAGCCAATGTTTGCTGTGGTCCTCCCAACAAGTCTGGGAAGGTCATGATCATCCCTAGCTTCCAGAAAGGTGACCTGATTCACACACGAAGGTGCGTGTAGGGGTAGATGTAGCACCCACCTGCTCCACCTTTCCACTAACCATCTTCTGAAGGAGTGCTGCTTTATCAATCTCAGATAATTCCCTCACCCCACCCCTGTCTATTCCAGGTCAGAAACAGAAAAAAAGACAACAGATCAAGGTCAAGAATACTCTTTTCCTCCAATCACCACAGAGTCTGTATTGACCCCAAAAGAGGTCCCCTAGCAACAGATGAGTCATTTTTTTCATGCAACTTCCTGCCTACCTTATTTATCAGCAAGAAATTTGCATGAATTTTCCTCATTGTAAGCTAAGAGCTTTTTGCTGGTACAGGTTGCCTGTTACTGGGAGTAGAACCTTTTCCCTCAAAACATTTAGAAATGTATTTTGCTGATAACAGAACAGGGTTTCGATTTGTTTTTTGTTTTAAAGTATGAGTGGTTTCCTCACTTCCATAATTACAGCAACAGTCACTTGTTGGCACTAGGGACTTATGGATAGAAACTGAGTTGATTTCCACACAACAATCCAAATAAAAAAGGCTGAGAAATGAACCTGGAGCCATGCGGCCCACTGCAATGCATATCACTGCTTTCTGTTTAGGAGCAGCCATGGCAAGTTTGCCTGATTTGTGAACATAAAAATAAAGCATTTTCCTGAGGATCATTTTTAACCTGAAAATTTTTTCCAGATTTGTCTTGACCCCAGGGGTAGAACTTCAGAGAGCACTGCTTCTCACTAGCAGTTCCCATGACGGTATCATTCCCTTTGCAGGACCAACAGGTGGTTATAACTAAGAGACACATTGTGTGTTCAGGCTTCCCTTCCTGCTCCTGCTCTTAAGTTCATAAAACGCCCTGCCACCTGGCGAGTTGCTATGTGTGTGCTTAAAAATAACCCAATTAAAGTTATGTGTAAAAGACACAAGTGAAAAACTCTGGAAGGAAGAACATCAAAATAATTCAAGTAGCTGGATAAGCGTGGTGATATTAATAAAAGATGTCATTTTCTTTACTCGCTTCCTAAAATAACTGTATTGCAGTTTTTAACTTAAATAAATACGAGTACTATCATTAATTCAATGTGAAACTTTGAAGTTCTTTATTATTCCTCCAGCCTTCACTGAGGGTCTACTATGTGTCAGGTTCTGCTCTGGATGCTAAGGATACAGGGTGAATAAGAGAGGCACAGTTCCTTCTGTCATAGATGTTCTAGTCAAATGGGGGACAGGTCAGAAACAAGTAATTTACAGATTTGTTCATTAATGTGTCCAACAAATATTTACGGAACACCTACTATGTGCCAAAGATGTTTGTAAGCAAGAAATGGGGGCCAGCGGTGAATACAGCCAACACACGTCTGTGCCTTCATGGAGCTTATATTCTAATGATGTAGCTATTGACTTACTCATAATTAGAGTGAGTATCAGGAAGGAAAAGCTCAGGGGTGACTGCCTAGCCTGAAAGGGCAGAGATGACGTCTCAGAGGAAATGACACATTTTAAATGCCTCCGATAAAAGATGGCTCTGTTTTGTGCTCCGGGACCGAGAGAGCTTCCCCAGACAGACGGGCAGGAGGTACTCGAGGTGACAGTTCTGGCGCATGCTCCCTGCTGAAGTCCATCTCTCGGTTCCATCTGCCACAGAGTGTAGCCTGGTACATGCCTCGGGTCGCAGGCTGACAGTGGGTAGGGGGATTTGGAACCAATTTTTCATTAGTGGTCACCGTTCACGTGTGCCTTAGTGCGTTCTGCCTGGGAAGTCTCGGTACAGAAAAAGCAGGGCCATCCTCCCCGCACAGCGCAGACAGTAACTAATGGGCCTTCCTTTCCCAGACAGGAAAGCTGGAGCAGAGAGGACAAATGCAGCCTGAGCCAGAGGGCCCTCTGCATCACTGGTCAGGAGAAAGCAACCGCTCGATTTCTTTGCCCCTCAGGCTGCAGAGCTCCGGGTCACCAGTCTAAACCGCTTAATGCACATCACGCCTGGGCCTACTTGGAAATGGCTGAAGCACTTAAATGGAACGCCCAACCTTTGTCCTCAGCTCCGAAACCACAGGTAAGTATTTAGGTCTGTGTTGTATTGATCAAGCCTCCCACCAGCAGCAGGAAAACTGCTGTGAAGCAGGTCAACTTTCCAGTGACAAGGAAGTCATTCCCCTAATCCGCTCTCACTGGACAATCAGGCTGACAAAAACCATTAAGTTTTCTGAGATTAGAAATTCACTGTCAGAGGGAGTCACGTGCAGAGTTTTCCACTCCATTACACCCAGGACAATAACCAGAGGCCAAGTGACAGGAAAAGGCTGGGGCTTTTTAAAGTTTCCTGTGTCCTTCGGCGGAGGGAAACAAATTCACAAGCACCTCCCTTTTGTAGGACACAGGATATATATTATCCCATTAATCAATGTGACAGCCAATGAGGAGGGCTCTGTTTATTGCATCTAACAGAAGAAAAGGCTGGGGCTCAGCAAGATTCGGTCGCTACCTAAGATCACCTAGCTAGTTAGTGTGACACGGGTTGCCACAGTGTCGGAGCAAGTGGAGGCAGGCTGGTGCGGTCATTAGGACCGCAGAGCAGCAAATGCATGTCCTTGCGTCAGCTCCACCTCTTGCTGTGTGACTTGGGGCAAGTTCCTTCACCTGTCTCTGCCTCCTTCTCCTCCTGTATTCATGAGGAGATAATAACCTGAAAACACCCACCGTGTAAGGGCCCTGAGACTTAGCATGGGATCACACATGTAAAAGCATGTAGCATACTGCCTGGCCCAGGGCAGGGACTAAAAACAAAGAAGTCAGATGGTAATAGAAAGTGGCTTCTTTTAAGTGATATTTTACTATAAGTTTATACAACCACAATGCCGAAAGTTTTGGAAGATAGAGGAAAAAAATCACCCCCTACTCACAACTACTATTATCCTTATAATATATTCCTTCTACTGTTTTTCCAATGCATCTATTTCTGCACAGATACGATTTTTTCTTTGCAACATTGTGTGAATTGTTTCGCTTATCATTGTATTAAAATCATTTATCCATGTTGCTGCAGTCTTTATTTCAACAACTACAATATTCCATCATGTGGATGTGCCGTATTGACTTATCCGGTTCTCTGTTGCCTGACACTGTTTTTAATTATGCTGAGATAAGCATTTTTGTGCACAGTGTTTGCACATACCTCTGTCTGAACATTTGCCACACTGGATCGCAACGATCTGTTTCTACAGCTGTCTCCCTTAAGAAGACTTGAATCTTCTGGAAGGCTGGAATAGGTGTCCTCATTATTGTACCTACAACTTATAGACCTGACAATGAGTCTGAAGTTTGTTGAGTCAAAAACTTTCCCTCTGTTTGGAATTTTTATTTCAGATATTCTTTAGGATAGATTTCTGGGAATGGCATTAGTGGGTTAAAGTATATGTCCGTTCTTTTGTGGGGAGGAGGGTAGAGAAAGGTTCAATAATCAGGGTATCACCTGATTGCTTTTCTACGAGGCTGTCCTGACTAACCTGCTGCCAGTCAGTAGTGAGTTTTTTCACTGTTCACCAACTTCACATTTTTTGGTGAACAAATTAAACGGGGGGAAAAACTTCCAGGGCCAAAAATAGTTGAAACACTGTTGAATAGACAAACGAGGTAGAAAGACCTCTTTTACCAGGTTTCCACACATACAAAGCTATTGTCATTCAGTCTATGTGTCGTTAACACGAGGATAGACAAACAGGCCCGTTAAAGGCAGCAGAGAGCCCAGAAATAGACATAGATTGATCGATTGATAGATAGATGCAGATATAGATACACACATAGCTATTTGCTTGATGACAAAAGTAGTCCCAAAGGAAAGTGGGGAAATGGTGGTGTTTCAATAAGTGGTGTTGGAAAAACTAAGTACTCATTCAATGGAATTAGACACCTGCCTCAGACCACACACAAAAAGTCAATGCCGGACAAACTAAGACCTACATCTGAAAGATAAAATAATAAAGCTTTTAAAACATAACACAAGACAATATCTTTATGACCTCAAGTGAGGGGAAGGTTTCTTAACGTACAATGAATGTTTGATAAGTTTGACTACATTAAAATGAAAAGCTTCCGTTCATTTAATAACACACCATAAGGTGAAAGGGCAAGCCCCAGTCTTGGGCTCACAACACACATCGATGGCGAAGGAGCTGTGTCCAAAGTGTGTAGAGAAAAAGGCAGACAACCTGAAGGAGGCAAAAAATCTAAACGGGCATTTCCTAAATTAGAAACCCAAAGAGCCTACAAACCCTTGAAAATGTGATTAATGTCTATTACTAATCAGGCAAGTCAAACTGAAACCACAATGGGATGTTACTGCATAACCAATAAGTTGGTTAAAATTTAAAGTCTGACAAAACCAAGTGTTGGTAACAAGGCAGAGCAGTAGGAACTTTCACTCACTGCCAGTGGGAACATGAAGCGGTGCAGCTCCCTCGGACAGCGGCATTTCCTGGCAAAGGTGTTACAGTGCATACTCCATAACACAGTAATTCTGCCGAAAAGCATACATTCTAGATCAAGTATGAACAAACCTCTTCTGTACAAGACCAAAAGGCACAATGACCTCTCACAACGACTTGACTCTCCTGAGCATCAAAGCATCGACAGACGATACTTAAAGAAATTGGCTTGGCTATGTGCCAAGAAAGCTTTATTCCTGGACACCGACATTTGAGTTTCGTACAGTTTCCATGTGTCATGAAACATTCTTTCTGGCATTTTTTCAGCCATTTAAAAGTGTAAAAAAAAATACCATTCTTAGCTCACGGACCTTAGAAAAGCAGATGGCAGGGCAGGTTTGGCCAGTGGACCGCGGTTTGCCAGCCGCTGCTCTCCAGGCTACTGAAGGGCTGTTCCAGGGATCAGCAGCCTCATCATCACCCAGGAACTTGTTGGAAATGAGAATAGATGGGAGCCACCCTAGCCTTATTGAATCAGAATCCTGAGGGAGGAGGGCCAGGAATCGGCGTTTTTACAAGCTCTTGACTACTTTCCTGCACACTGCAATCTGAAAACCCCAGCTGTGGACAAACTCACCTGTGTGTGCACAGGGATGGTACAGTACACATGGGAGTGTTCCTGACAGCATCGTCTGTAACACCCTCAACCTGAAAGCAGCCCACATGCCCGGGAGCCATAAAATATCCAAAAGCAGTAAAATAGGTTAAGTGGGATAATATTCGGGAACGGAAATGAACAAACTAGAGTCTTATGTAATGGGGATAAATATTAAAAAGCCTTATGTAATATTAATAACTACTGAGCACAACAAAACAAATCCAGAAAGACTAAAGGCTCTGATTCTGTACAAGAATATAAAGTTCAAAAATTGACGAAGTAAATTACACCATTTGGGGGTGAGTACGTCAGTAACAAAACAGAGCGTGAGACAAGGAATTGCACTCGTTAGCCTCGGGATGGAGGTCTTTGAGGGGAAGAGGGCCTTGGGTTTAGGAAGGGACCTGGGAGGCTTCTGGGGCTGGCAACTTCCTGTCT
Source organism: Tonatia bakeri (assembly GCA_004024845.1). Lineage (NCBI taxonomy): Eukaryota > Metazoa > Chordata > Mammalia > Chiroptera > Phyllostomidae > Tonatia > Tonatia bakeri. The sequence goes on along the minus strand of PVIA01001448.1, from coordinate 200,280 downwards.
CTTGACTTGGGTATTGGTTACATATGTATTCACTTTATGATAATGTGTTAAAGTGTACATTTATGTTTTGCACACTCTTCTTGGTGATATATTTCACAATAAAAATTTACAAAGAAAAGAAACTGCCAGGAATGGCCACTCTGAGCCAGCCCTGTGTGTGGGACCTGCCAGACCCACTCCTCACCTTGACGTCTCTTGGTTGATTCCCTGTAGCCCACCCAACTGCAAGTTGCAAATTTATAGGCCATTTGAGCCCAGATGGTTTCCTGTGATAGCTGCTAGGGGCATAATAATGAATACACGTCTTCCCGCACGTTCCTGAATGCGTTTTGGCAGGATTTTTACTGCAGGCAGTAAAACCTTGTTCCAAAGTCCCTCACTGTCTCCGGGGCTTGGCCACATCACGGTGGTGCCACACTGCCTCTTGTTAGCAGCAGTCTGTCATCCTTGTCCCACATAGCATCCTCGAGCGCCGGCTTTCTTGCCGCCATCACCATCCTACAAGGCTGTGTGATTGATTGTTACTAATAATCATTGCATTTCAGAAATCCCTGATTCCTGTCCTCACAGCTGGAACTTCCTCTTTGCACTAATTGGAAAAACATCCTCCGGGAAACAGCCCACAGTTGACAATAAAGGCCATGGGGCCTCTTTATTGAGTCAGTCTTTGGTGATGACTGTGTCAACTGGTGAGACGGAGGTGACAGCAGGGAGGTGAAGGCTCAGACACCCTCCCAGTGCACTGGTCTCAGGCCTTAGTGCAAGAAACCAGGCTGACCTGACAGACCCACATCCCCATTTGGAAAAGCCAAGGGTCTCGTTAGGGAAGAACAAGCTTGAGAGGCTGGGGTTCATCCAGAAGTCCGAGAACCATACCAGTGAATGGTCCCCCAATTTTCTTCCCTTTCTTCCTCATTAACATTCAGGTAGCCCTGAATACGAGCTGCATAATGAAGATCACATTTCCCAGACTCCCTTAGAGTTAGATATGGTCATGCCACCAACTCATGACTAACGAGGACACCAGTAGAAGTGATATAAGGAACTTCCAGGAAGGGTCCTTAGAGAAAGAGGGCATGTCCTCTTTCCTTCCTTTCCTCACTTTTGGCCGGAATCTGGCTGGAGCTTCAGCAGCCCTTTTGCACAACGAGGTGAATTTGGAAATAGAGTCCCTGTCAAGGGAGAGTGAAACACCATACTGGCCCTGGAGTAACTTCCTGAAGTTTTGCAAAAAAGCAATAACCTTCTGTCTTATTTAAGCCACTGTATTGGGGCATTTTCTGTCATTTGTAGTTGAACCCAATCTTAACTGATAGCTTTTTTTTTATAATGCTAAAGAAACATAAGCAACCTCAGTGGCCCATAAGAAAGGACTGGTTAAATTTGTTCCCTCCTGTGCTTACTTACCACATTTTTAATGAGCGCCTCCCACATGCCTCGCTCCGATCTAGGCACTGGGGATACAATGGGGAGAGAGAGAGAAGTGTCTCTGCCCTTAAGAACTTTGTTAGAAGAAGAGGCAAGAGGCATAAATAAATGAACAATGAAAAAATAGCTTAATTACTAGACTCATAGAAGCTCTGTAGTTTAAAAATATATTTAATGAGATGGGGAAAATGCTCATGACATATTGCTAAAAACAGCAGTTTATTGAACAGCATGCAGAGTATGTCTAATGTATAAAACAGCACACATGTTTGCATGGAGGAAAAACAAAACTGACGTACACTTTGGGCACTTTGAAAAGCATTGGTGTGTAGGAGGTGAACAGTAAAATGGTTAATGAATAAAATGTATTTCAGGGTGAAGGGGAGATTTTTGCCTCTATATATTTATATACTTTCCAAATGTTCACCCATAAATGTGCCTTACTTTTGTAACAAGGGAAAAATATCACCGTTAGGAAACAATGTGGATTATGAAGTTGAAGATCAAGATGAAATGTGTCGAGTAGTGATTTTTGTTAGGAGGCAAACGAAATTGTGCTCAACAGTCTCCAAAGGAAACTCGAGCCTAAATTCCGAGTTCGGTTCTCCCCGAGGGGAGGGCGCCGGAAGGGCCTGGTGCCCCGCCCCGAGCACTGTCTGGAAGCACTCAGGGAAGGTCGCCCAGGGCTTTGTTCTACATTTTTAGTGGGGCAGGGCCCAGTGCAGCCAAGTTATTAAGCACTAGCCCTATCGCTTCTCTTCCCATGGCTCCGCTGCTGGGCCTCCTGCTCCACCATTAAAGCAGCTGTTGTTGTTTTGTAGAGGCTAATTAACTCCACACTGCGTGAAGCCAGACGCTAATTGGCCCACTCACTTAATCAACTTTAATGTCTCTCTTCTGATGGACCCGCTGCTGCTTTTTGTTCCCCTGATCACCCACAAATGCAGATCCAGGGGAGTGAAACCATAACAGCCTCTGGTGGGCACAGGCGGTCCTGACCCTGTCCCCTGCCAAGGGGACGGTGGAGCTTCCTTGGACCCTCAGTTAGCTCAAGGACAGACTCTTAAGTTCATGATCACCAGAGCATCTTGGGACCTGAGCTTATTGCTTCTCTTCTAAACATTGCACGATGATATGACTCATCGAATGGTTGGTTCCTCCAGAGAATTGGCCTCGTCTCTGTCTGTTGCTGACACATATTTAAGGCTCCGAAACCGAACTCACTTACACAGCCACTCAAACTGCCTTTTATGGGGTGTTTTGTATTTCAGGGCAGACATGTGTCAAGCCCTTTCCAAGGCAACCTGAACACAACCTGGCTTAGGGTAAGTAATAAGCAGTGCATATTCTTAACTCAATGATGCAATACCACTCTTATCCTCATTTTTCAGGTGAGGAAACTGAGGCAACAGTAATATTTGCATCTGTGATTCAAAGGGCATACATACTCATTTCAATCATAGTCCTGTAAGAGTAGACCAAGAATTATTATAATTCCCATTATGGGGGGAATTAGAGGCTTTCAGCGGGTGGGGGAGAATTTTCCTACGGTTACAAAGTGTGATAGGCAAAACCCCTCCCCCACCAAAGATGTTCACAAACTAATTCCCAGAATCTGTAAATATGTCAGCTTACATGACAAAATTACTTTGATGATGTAATTAAGTTAGAATATGGAAGAGAAGAAGATTATCCTGGATAATCTAAGTGGGCCTAATAGAATCACAACAGGCCTTGAAAGAGGGCGGCTCAAAGTCATAGAGAAGCTGTAAGAACAGCCCCGGAGGTCAAACGGGAGAGAATGTGGAAGGAGGGTCACAAGCCAAGGACTGCAAGCGGCCTCCAGAAACTGGAAACAGATTGAACCCTGAAGCACCCGGAATGAACATAGCCCTGACAACACCTTGATTTTTACACTTCTGACCTCCAGAATCGTTAAGAGAATAAATTCATGTTGCTCTAAACCACTAAGTGTGTGGTAATTTGTTATAGCAGCAATGTGAAACTACGGCTGATTTTGTTCAGCAGCAACAGAGAACTGACACAGACTATAAATGGAAGGGTTGAAAGGTTTGAATTCAGGCATCATGACATGAAGCCTCCTCCCCCCCTTTTTTTAACTGAATTGACAAGACTTTCTCATACCTGAGCGAATGTGGTGGTTCTGAACTCCAGGCTCCCCTGAGATGAAGGTAAGACTGTGCGCGCAGGGCTGTGCGCCTGGCTTCTCCTCACAGCCCTACACGTCCTCTGCCTCCTTCCCAGGCCATTGCTTCTCGCTGCCCTTATTTGACTTCCTCTTTCTCCTCAAGCATCTAAAAACCAAACGCACAATAGAGCTCCTCTTGGGGAAACCATGGTTCTGTCTCTATCTGAAAATCAACTTTGACCAGGGCAGAATAAGCTACATTCTTGTGGGAGCTGGTGTTTGAGAGGCAGTAGAGCAAAAGGGTTAAGGTCTTGCATTTGAATCCTACCTCCCCCACTTACTTCCAGTGCACCTCCATTTCATCCTCTATGCAAAGGGTGGACGTGAGGATGAAATGATATATCCCACACGTCATGCTTAGTACAACGCCTGGCAATGGTAGCTGCTCCATGAATGTTGACAATAATAACACAGACACACACTGAGTTCCCAGGTTGGCGGAGGACTAAGGATCTCAAGCAGCGGTTCTCAAACTGTAGCATGCGTTGGATTCCACTGGAAGGGACTGAGCCCCACTTCCAGTCTCTGACTCCCTAGGTCTAGCGTGGGGCCTGAGGAGCTGCATGTCTAACACGTTCCCAGGCAATGGGGGTGTTGCAATGACAGGGGCCACACTTTGAGAACCACTGATTCAAAGCACAGAGGCCAGGATCATGCCTTCTACACGATTTCTTCCTACTGCCCAGCACAATGCCTGGCATATAACAGGGAGGCAACAAAAATTTGTGGAATGAATACATTTTTACCACTGTCTCCGGGAGGCTTTAAATGTTCCGAAAGCTGCTCTTCCCTATAAAAGAATTCCATCCTCTATCTTTTTTTTATTGCCATCATATTTACTACAACTTGGCGCGGACAATCTCCTCTTCATAGACTCCCTGTTTTCCCCTTGAATACCCTCCATTTCCCCAGCGAGTGTCTCTCGCCGGGATCTCAACCTTTTCCATTAACTCCATGCACTGCACAGCCTGTTCCAGGACATCAAACTTTAATTTAAACAGAAAATAATCAATAAGCTTAGCAAATTGCCCATGGCAACCTCTGCTGAGTGAATCAAAGGGTTTTATAGGTAATTTAAAGGGTGTCCTCACTCATCCCTCAAGGTAAAGCTTAGCACACTGACAAGAGCCCTTTTCCGCCCTGGCCCAGGAAGCTCCACAAGGGAATGGAGGAAAAAAGGACTCAGGTTCTGGGGTTGGGGCAAGTTGGGCCAGTAAAAAACGGGTCTGTCTTTTAGGATTAAAAGCTTTTAAGAATAAAGCACATTCATTCTTAAACTCTGTGTAGTTAAGGGTTTTCTTGGTTACAGGCAACAAAAACCGAGTCCAGAAAGCTCATAAAAGTATTAGCACACTATGAAGTGTAGTTGAAGAAAAAGGCTAAATAACTGGGTTTCTAGTAGAAACCAGGGTCGAGCCCTTGAAGGTGCTGTCTGGGGATGCGCCTGTGCTGTTTCTGTCTTTTGATTCCGGAGTCGAATTCCCAGGGAGCATCCGAGCAGCCTCACTGGGTCACATGGCCTGCCCTTGGCCTGGGAGGACGGGGGCACCTGATGGTCAGTCCCACCAAGATGGTAAGTGAGGAGGGAGGGCCAGCGCCCAAAGGAATACCAGGACAGAGCCACTGAAGAAAGAGATGGCAAAACTGTGCTGGCAAAACCACGTTTCCATTAGGGAATCCTTTCCGGAGGGTTTGACTCAGCATTTTCTCTGAATGACAGCAGCCAACCCAGCAGTATTTATGAGTTTATGAGATCCCAAGGCCTGGGCAGGACTTCGAAGGGCCATTGAGCATGAGGTCTGGCTATCTGCCCAGGCCAGAGAGCTATCTTCTCTTTGTCGAGAATCTCCCCAGACTCCTCTGAGAAGATTGCCCAACTTCCAAATCCTTATAAACAAGACATTCTTCTCTCTCTCCAGGGTAATATTAAATGATCGGTAACTGGCACACCACGGGCATGGACTAATCAAAACGATCTGAGCTGTAAGGAACTCGTAAGATAAAACTGTTCTGGGCTCGCTGACCATCTGTGTGGGGTCTCCTTAAGCCAAGCGGGGCATCAAAAGCCTACTCCTTCTGACCTCCAGCAGCTCCTCATTCCCTGGGAGAAGTGCTAGGATCTTCTTTCTTGACTTTCACAGGCCCACGGATTTGTCAGGGACTCCAGAATTTGGCGTGGCCACCGCCCAGTCGATGCCGTCTTCTCAGAAGAACTAAGACGAGATGCCATGTGATCCACTGCTTTCCTCTGCCCGCTGAACCCACTCTGGGGCCTGACAGCCTGCGTTTAAAATCCAACTCTGCTACTTGCCAGCTCTGTGACCTTGAGCAGGCGATTTACCTTCTCTGAGCCTGCCTCTTCATTTGTAAAAAGGAGCTAATATTAGACCCTGCCTCACAAAGTTTGTTCCAAGAATTATACAAATTAAAGCTCATAAGGTGCATAGCATTATGTCTGGTTTATAGTTGGCAGTCATCACATGCTGGCTGTTGTTGTGTTGTTAACATTTATCTTCTAAAAATACCAACAGCAGAGAATCCTAGGAAACCAACGTGTTCATCCCCTTCCTCGGACAGAAGGGACACTGAGGCCCTGGAGGAGAGTCATTCCCAGGCCACACAGCCACCTGGTGGAGTGCTTCAACTGTGGCAGTAGAATGGGTGACATCTGTGCATTCAGTGGGTGTGTTGACCCCATGCACAGACCAAGAAGCTAGGTACCTCCAGGGCTGTGTGGCCTGGGAGACCTGAAATGGGAACCTGCTGCGCTGTTGGCCATGAATGGCGCCAGCACCCCCTGCCACCCCTGCGGGTTTCCCAGGGAAGGTAAAATGGGGAGTGAAAGACCCCAGAGATGAAGAACCAGAGAACCTGGCTTTTGTCCCTAACGTGGCTTTACGCCAGCCTCATCCTGATGGGAGTTACTGGCATTTCTGCACTTATTCATCTCCAAATAGTTTAATAGAAGCTATGGTTTTACTTAATCTGCACTCCACCCTGTGGGCTAATTATTATTATTAGCCCATTTGAGAAATGAGATAGAGCTTGAATGACTTGTGCTTAGTCCTTAGAATTTTTTAATTATGGAAAATTTCAAGCATGCATAAAAGGAAAAGAAAACTTACATTTACGTATTCACAGCTTCAATAATTATCACCATATGGCCATTCTTGTTTTGTCTATGCTCCTCTCCACGACTTTTCCCTCCACCACAAAGCAAATTCCAGACATCATATAATTTTCTCCAAAAATGTATCTCAAAATAATAAGGACTCTTTCTTTAAAAAATAACACAGTACCATAATTCTTTGATATCATCAAGTAGCTGTCCCTTTTCTATGATTCTATATGTTTTATTTTCTTAGAATTGTAGTAATTATCTTTTCATTCAATATAGCATCATAAACACTTTCCCATATCAGTAAATATTCTTCTAAATATGATATTTAAGTATGTGTGGTATTAATGAATCAATTAATTTACTGAGCTGAGAATGTATTTAGATATTTACATTATTTCCAAATTTCTACTATTAAAAAATGTTTCCAATAAACGTCTACGTGTTAAACTCTGGGTGTTTCCAAATATTCATTCCCCTCTTATTTTTTAGCGCATAACCCCAATTTTACTTGGTGTGACACAAAGATAAACTAAAAACTATCATTTCCCAGCTTCTCTTGCAATTAACTGAGGCCAAGAGAACACGAGTCAGCCAGTGAGATACCACTTGAGGTGTGAGCGGGATCTCTGGGAAGGCCGCTTGGAGGAAATTGACTCAGCCAAGAAGTGCTCCATTTTGCCCTCTTCTGCTTCCTTCTTCCTCCTGCCTGGTGGAGTGCCTAGTGGTCCAGCACCAGCTTGAACCATAAAAATGGAAGCCATACTCTAAGGGGGCAGAGCAGGACACAAGGAGCCTGGATCTCTGATGACTGCAGAGTCAGAGGCCCATCAACCTCCAGACTTCCTTTATGTGACAAAGCAATAACTGTCTATCTTACTTAAGCCATTGTGATTTGGGCATTTTTCATTATACACAAACGAACCTAGTTCTAACAAAATTTTTGCACATGTGCATGATTATTGCATATGGCACTTCACATTCTTACCATGCATTATAGATATTTGTGTTCTTATCTCATCTCTTCTACTAGATTGTAAGTTTATTGAAATCAAGGATTTTTCCCCCCCTGATTTATCTTTTTATTTCACATAATACCTTTCCTAGTGCCTGGCACATAACAGAGATTTAAAAGCATTTTTATGAAAAAAAAATGAATGAACATATTATTGAGCATGGCATATGTGTGACCTTGAGCAATTGATTTTAGTTCGTTAAGACTTAGCTTCCTTAATTTCAAAAGGAGGTAGCAATGCCTATCACAGGGACTTTTGAGGAAACCCAACGACCTGTTACTGAAAGATCTGTGAGAACTATATAGTGTAAGAATTTATCATCAAGGGGGACAGGATTCCAGGCCTGAGGTTAGAACACGCTGACCTTCCCATGGAGTAGCAGGAACACTGTGTGGCCGGAGCAGAGCGACGGAGTGAAGAGGGGCAGGCAGGAGGTTGGAAAGGGGTCTTACAGGCCACAGTGAAGACTTCTAAATGTGATGTGCACCTCATGATGGTATGAACCTCATACAATTATTATGAGAAAATTGCGTGACAGTGCCTACCACAGCACCCGCCTCATAGTCACCATTTAATGCATGGCTATTGTCACTCTTATTGTTATTGTTGACAGACTGGTGCAGTTGGAAAAGAGTAGAACCAGGAGTCAGAAAATGGGGATCCCTTAAGCAGAGAGCTATTTGTAGTCAAAGTTTTGGCCTCTTTATTGCCTGTAAAGTTTAGAAGAAAAGGCATCCTAGACTCTAAGGGTCTGTGGAAGAACTGGTAGAGAACTCTAGACTGTGCTGTCTGATCACTCACCACATGTTGCTCTTGAGCGCTGAAAATGTAGCTAGTCTGAATTGAGATGTGTTGAAGTACAAAATATACACCAGGTTTTGAAGACTTCACATGAAAGAAAAAAGTAAATTGTCTCATTAATCATTTTCATGAAAACATCATGATTCTATGCCAAAATGATATTATTTTAGATATATGCATCCAATAAATATACTATTAAAATTAATATAACTTGTTTCTTTTTACTTTTTCATGTGGCTACTGGAAATTTTAAAATTACACATGGCTCGCATTGTATTTCCTTTGGACAGCACTGCTCTGTAGGCCATTGTATTTACTCCTCCAGGGCAGAGCTGGCGCTGTCCAGGGTGCCTTGGCAGAGACCACCCAGCCTAAAGCACCATCTGGCCATTCGAGTTCCCCAAGTGGTTACTGGGAGAAATGTGGACTTGTCTTATCCCGAGATAGCACAACAGACAGAACCATTCAGCAAAGCAAATTTTGCTTTCGGCCTGGTTACAAACAAAAATGCTAAAAGGCATTTAAAGCGACTCCTTTTTCTCCAAAGAACTGTATGGCTATAAACATAGTGTCGGAGGAAGAAGGAGGCCCCATCATGCCCTCCCTAACTACCGAATATGTCTTCCAGAGCCCCAGAGAGTAAATGAAATAGAGTTTTCAGAATCACTTGAGCCCTGGACAGGTATTTCAGTTGGTTAGAACATCATCCTGATACGCCAAGGTTGCAGTTTTGATTCCCAGTCAGGGGACGTGCAAGAATGACCAATGAATGCATAAATAAATAGAGCACCAAATCAATGTTCCTCTCTCTCCCCCCACCTCCCCCACTTCCTCTCTCTCTAAAGTCAACAGTTTTTAAAAAAAAAATCACTTGAAATAGGCCAGGAAAAATCGTAAAGTATTTATTCCATGGTAGAGTAAAATTGCACATTTTCTATCACAATAGAAAATAAGAACAAAGACCCAAATAGCCAGTCCCTCACATCACCATTTCCGTGACAGTCTGCCTGTGCTTTTGGCTGCGCTACAAACTAGAATAAATCCCTTTACAATCCCCCACACTGGCTCCAAAAAAGTATTTTCACAACCACCCGAGCAGACCCTTTGGGCATTTCTTCCTGTAAATGCTCATCTCTACTCAGAACTGCTTTTTCTACCTCCCCGATCATGTCCTTTTACAAAATGATGAAATGAAATGATAGATTCTGGTGCTGTTTATGTCGGATGGGGATGGGAAGAGGCAAATGTGGGTGGTGGTCCACACAGAAATCCCCATCCCGAGCTCAGTGTCTTCCCGAGACTCTCCATAATCCCCCCCAGATCACTCACCTTTGCGGGTTTCCTCTCCTCCCCAATGCATCCAGTTTCCCGTTTTCTGCCTGGCAACATTCTCCTGCTTTGTTGTTAGCACTTCACATAGTTTGTAGGGCCTCTGACCAGCGTGACACTTTCCTGACCCCCCATCCCTGTACCTAGCTCAGTACGACTTCACCTAACACTCAACAAATATTTGTTGAATTATTGAATTAAGTTGAATCTGGTATTTGCCAGCTCTGATAAAACAGAGGAAATCAATGTCGCCCTTTCCAGCTAGACAGAGGAGCAGGACAGCTATATAAAATGATCTGAAGGAAAAATTGCATCCAACACTTTACTTTCAGGTCTCTGAAGGAGGCTGTTATAACAATGGACTGTAAATATGGGGGAATGCTGTATTTGCAAAGAAGCAACTCTAACAGCGGTCTGGGAGAGCCAAGGAAATCCAGCTTCTTTTCCCCTAGTATATGCACACAGGTGTGCTGAGTGGAAGGAAATCCACTGAACTTGATTTTATGGACAGTGATTCATGCAAACTCAGTTCCAAACTGCTCGGTACAGCTCAGTTAAATAAATTACACCAAGAGTAAGCCAGCCAGCAGTAAAGGCAAAAGACAGAAAATAAAACCTGAGGCTGAGGACTGAAATTTTAGGAGTGCCTGCTGTGCCAGAATCATCTTGCTACTGGGGGTTCTGAAGGGATCTTAGTGATATTCAAGGTCAAGAATCTTATATGAGTGATGGGGAAACTGAGGCTGCCCAGGGGGATTGATTACATGTCCAAAGTCACTTAGAGACTAACTGGCAGCATCAGGGCTCCTGGGTCCCAAGTCAGAGCATTTTTAAAACCTTATCAAGCTCCTGAATGTCTTGCTCACTGCCAGTGCCGGGCACAACCACGATACGCAATCAATATTGGTTGAATTAATGATTGATTGAATATACTAGGCTGAGGTTAGCGGGAGTCAGCCTGAGGGTTAGAATGGCGAAAAAAATCTAAGAAGACCCTCTAGAACAGGGGTCCCAACCTCTGGGCCACAGACTGGTACCAGTCTGTGCCTGCTAGGAGCGGGGCCACACAGCAGGAGGTGAGCTTGAATGTGATGCGCTTGAATCATCCCGAAACCATCTCCCGCCCCCACTGCCCGGTCCGTGGAAAAATTGTCTTCCAAAAAACTGGTCCCTGGTGCCAAAAATGTTGGGGACTGCTGTTCTAGAATATCCCATGTTTTTAAGCAACACTTCCTAGACACTCGGTTTTTCAGCTCTTACCTGGGGAGATATAACCAGCCACCACTTTGGCCCCCTCTCTGTTCTGTGTGACAGGCCTACCATGGTGCTCCAGGTTCTCCCTTAGTGGCACCTCATGAGGCCTTCAGGGTTAGGACGTCACTGCCCCGGTATAAAGGTACGGCAGTAGGCATGCGCTGGTCTCAATAACCCCTAGGCACCCCCTGGCACTGAGCACACAGTAGGACTCTAGTGACATCCTTGGGGTGTTCTGTGAGATAGCATTGCATCCTCATAATAAATTATCCACCTATTTATTTCTAAGCTAGCACCAATTATCTTTTGTTCCTTGTAACCAAAAGATTCTTACACAAAATAAAGTATGGCAGTTTTAAAACATGTCCACAAATCCTTGGACAATTGGTCCATCAAGAAATGAAGTTTAGCCCTGGCCGGTGTGGCTCAGTTGGTTAGAGCATTGTCCCATAGACCAAAAGGGCATAGGTTTGATTCCTGGCCAGGGCATGTGCCTGGGTTGCAGGTTCAATCCCTGGTCAGGGCACAAACGAGAGGCAACCAATCGATGTTTCTCTCCCCATCTCTCTCCCTCCCTTTCCTTCTCTCTAAAATCAATAAGCATGTCCTTGAGTGCAGATAAAAAACATGAGGTTTCTGTCTCCACCTCTGGGACCCGGGCAAGATCGTGACTGTCCTAACCAATAGAGAATAAGAGATGCAAAGGTATATATGAGTTCTGAGGGTAAATCATAAAAGGCCATGCAGCTTTCACTTCATTTCGGAGTGCCGAGTCACCGCATAAAAATCTGACTACCAGGAAGTCATCATGCTGTGGACAGGCCACATGTTGATGTCAACCGTCATAGCTGAGCCCAACCCTGCACAGGCACCAAGTGTAGGTGAACCAAGAAGCCTCCAGATGACTCCACCCCCTGCCGTCAAGTCCTCCAGTGGAGGCCCAGGCAGGCAGGAGCAATGCCTAGTCGTCGCGCCATGCCTCCCCTACATTCCTGGCCTGCAGAATAAATGAAGAAGGAAAAAAACGGTGATTGTTTTATGTCATTATGTTTGGGTTAGTTTGTTACATGGCCATATATCCCTGAAACAGAAGTGTATAAAGGAATAAGAAAAAAAAAAAAGCCTGGAGTGTGGACCCTCTTTCAGCTGGTGTGTGCAGAGTAGGACAAGAGGATGCCAGTAACCATCTGAAGATACCGGAGGTTGGGGGCCTTAGGGCAGGGGCAAGTGTTGGCAAAGGAGGTTTGTTTTGGGGAAATATTGCCTGCTTTGGTCCATACCTGTTCCAGCTCTGGAAGGAGACCCTCTCTGTAAGATGAGGTGGCCGACGTAGGGAACAACCTTCCTGCTCTTTGGATGTGTTTCAGAGATTACAGTTTGCTTTCTCAGGCATGTCAGTTGCGGAAAGACCCTGCAGGCGTCAGATGGAAGCGGGGAGACTATCATCTTTCAAATGCTCCCACCCGTGGAACCTGGACTCTGGGTAGCAAGGGACAGGAATCCCATTCAACTAGTATAACCTGCACATGAATAATATGACACGTCACTTGTGATCAAAATGCGACTTTACTTCTCTCAGTTCTGTTACACTTTATTCAGCAGAGACGACGGCATCACAGTGTCCCTGAGTGGTCCCGAGGTGCAAACTGCTGTTGGAGTGAAATGGCGTGCTGTCCTAACCGTCTTTTCACACACTCCTGGAGCACAGTTCTCACATGCTTCAGTGAGTAGACACCTTTCTTAGGTGGCAGCTTGACATTTTACTGCACTAAGGCCAAGGTATGCCTGAGGCTATTCAGCATTTCCTGACTTACTAGCTAGTATTACATCCATTAGACATAATCTCCAGAGCTCCTACTGTCTATTACCACAATCATGCTGCAAAGCAAACCACAAAATTGCAGTGACACACAATAATCAACATTCTGCTCACGAGTTTATGGTCAGCTGGGTGGTTTCCCTGGACTTAGTTAAGATCATTCACGCATCTACTCTCAACGGTCGGTTGGCTCAGAACGCTTGGCTTATCCTGGCTGGGCTGAGCTCTCTCACATATCCAGGGCCTTGACCTGGCTTTGCTTCCCATGTCTCATCCTCCCCCAAGCTAGCCCAGGCTCGTTTCCGGGACGAAGGGCAGAGGAACAGAGGAAGAGCAGAAGCAAGTAAGGTCTCTTGAGACCTGGGCTTAGACTAGCCCGTCATCACTGCCACCGTCTTCTATTGGCCAAGGCAAGTCACGAGATCAGCTCAAGTCCAAGCAGTGGAGACACATCTTCACTCCTCAGTGGGAGGAGCTACAAAAGCAAATTGCCAAAGTCCTAGATTAGAAAGAATTAGAACTATTTAAAATCAATATATCATAGCATTTGCCACTAATAATATAAGTAATACATACAAAATAGTGCAAAATAATACATTTTATGTACAGGGCCCAGCACAAATAATGCCCCTGACTTATTACATAAAAATCTTTTATTACAAAATCATAAGCACATAATTCTGTAACATAACAATATTACAGTCAAGCACACCATATGATATTTTAGGTGAAATGTTCAAACTGCTGTCCATCTCGTGTGAGCCTATGTAGCCTGCCAACCACACTCAATGGTGTTGCTTCTGCCGGACCCCATATAAAATTTATCAACAAGCCTAGGAATGATTTATAGTACAGCAGAATGCCAAAGTACACAGGTTTAGAACTTGTGATATAATGGTTAAAATCTTGGACTATAGAGTAAAACAGTTGGATTCAAATGCTGACCTACTATGTACCCTTAGGCATGATTCTTAACCTTTCTAAGCTTTCTAACCTTATTCTTTCCTCACCTTAAGAAAACAGGCGCAATAATAGGCATCCATATTAAAAGATTATGAAGATTAACTGATAACATTAAAATGGTAACACGAAGTGTCTAATAGTGCTTGCTACATACAGTAAGTACTCAGTGGATAACAATAATTATTGTTAGTTCCACAATGAGGAGCCACAGCAGGAGGTGGAGCGCCTGGATCCACCCCAACACCATCGTCACTTTTGCTCCAGGTAGTTCACCCTCAGGGAGGCCACTGGGTCCTGGTGAAGGTGGAGGGCAGACTCTCAAAATGTAAACAGAAATACAAAGATGTAGCATGTGTATTAATTAATTCATTCATTATATGTCCCTAGGTGCCCTCCAATTTGCTTTCAAACTACTATAGTTTTGAAATGTGTTGGCATTAGCAAATAATCTCAGATGTGCCCAAAGATTTAGTCACAAGAATTTTCAGTACATTATTGTTGATTACAGTGAAAATCAAAAACCACAGGAGATTGACTAAGTTATAATATCTTCATGTACTGACATAGAGTGTGGCCATTAAAAATGATCTTGTAGGGCATGTAATGACATAGAAAGATGCTGACGACATATTGCTTAGAGAGAAAAGCAAGGCACTAACTGCGTATAGGGTGATCAGCTTTTTTGGATTCTCTTACATTGCCTAGCACAACCGTAGGTCACCACGGTGTTCAATCATTTCTTCTTGGTCAATATCAGAACTTCAGGAGGTGGAAGTTTTGGCAGCTTCCTCTTCCATATCATTTTCCTTATTTCGGCCTTTTGGTTCTCCAACCTCTACCTTATCCTAAATCCAATAATGAATAAACATATGAAAAGTGTTCCTCATTAATAGTCAAGGTCAAGCAAATCAAAACTACACTGAGATGCCACGACACATCTGTCAAAATGGCTAAAATAAAAAAGGCTGACAGCTCCAAGTGCTGGTGAGGCCACGGGGCTGTGGCAACTAACATGCACCACTTTGAAAACACTTTGGCTGTGCAAATCCAACATGCACACCAATTATGTGAGAGGGCACACTGGCAGCCCATTCCTAGTTGATGCTCAACAGAAATGTGTGTGCACGGGCACTAAAAGACACACACAGGACTGGAGTGTTCACTGCAGCATCACTCAGAATAGCCATGGACTGGAAACAACCCACATGTCCATTCACAGTAACATTGGCAAGTTCTGATATAGTCATGCAGTGGGATACTCTATAGTAATGAGAAGAAATGAGACACAGATACAAACAACAAAACAAAGCAGAGCAAAAGAAGCCAGAGATAAACATATGCACACATGCCCTGTTCATATGCACACACATATTATATAAAGTTGAAACATCTAAAACTAAACTATGGTCTTAGAGGTCAGGAGAGTGGTCCCCTCTGGGGAGACCCGGGGAGCAGTGATTGGGAGACACCATGAGGGGGTGTCTGGGGTGCTGGTAACATTCTCTTCTGGAGCTGAATGGTAGTCACATGACATTGGCTTTATGATAGATCATTAAGCTATATACTTAATAATTGGTGTACTTTGTATGCATATACGACATACTCTGCCACAAGATTTTTTGATAAAATAAATAAATAACAATAAGACAGCTTTACAGAACTTTCTAGGGGTTCCTACCTAACACACTGAGGTTGACTGTCTTTAGTGATTAGTCAGGGGACATGAGGGTGTCACTCTGAGAGTGGCCTGCATCCCCAGGAGCCTTGGGATGATGCATAAATAACAAACACAGCTCAGCTCCTGAGGGGAGAGCCCAGTGGGGCAGGAAACTCAGACGAGAAGCCCGAGTCTAGGAATTTCTGTGAGAAGCCCAGACAAGGTGGGAGACCCACGCCCTGGGCAGGGTGGTCTCCTGAGAGGCCCTCTGCCTGCGTTGGAGATAGGCGAAGCACTTACACAGAGCAAAGCCCCTCCCAGCCCTCTCTGAAGGAGCTGTTTGTTTTCAAAGGCCTGATGGAACAACTAACTGTAAGCTGGGGAGAGGAAATTACACAATGGATGTTGAAATGTGGGCTTGTTGAAAAGTTGTCACTCGAGTAATGAATGCCCTATTTCCTGTTGGTTTTTCTTTCTTTTTCTTTTCTTTCTTCTTTTTTTTTTTTTTTTTTTTGCCTAAAGTTAAATGCTGGGCATAATTAGCTAGTAAAAAAGCAAGCTTGGCCACAGAACAAAAATAACACATTTTGGGAGCCCAGGCCAATTAAAATTGTTTATGCAGCCATTTAGCAATATTTTTCTCCAAACTATTATGACCAGGAAATCTGCGGCATGAGACCGTAAGGCAAGCTCCTCAGAAGAAAAATGGCCCACACACTGATCCTTTAAACAGCCTGCCGTTCTCAGGGGATTTTGTGCTCAGAATGAACACTTCCATCCTGCTGAACTCCCTGGGCCTCCCCGGGATCTTGAGAACAGCATCACTCACGCTGTGTAGCAGGCAGCTGTTACGAGGCCCTGCAATCTGCTAGAGTTCAGATTAGCCAAGCTCCCCTCTGTGGTAGAGGCCGCCTACGGTAGTCATTTAAATCATCCGGCTGATGCCGTCATCGGACTGAGTGTAAGAAACATTTTTGCTCATAACTGGCCAGTCTGGCTGGTGTCAGAATCAGTCAGTTGTGAGAACTCAGCAGAATAGCCCCTGGTGAAGTTGGTCACGACTCCAGCTCCTCCTCACCAGGTTCTCTCCAGTACCTTCCGTCTGTGTCCTTGATAGCTCCCACCTCCAGGCCTCAGGTTACATCTCTCTTTCCCTCCCCAGCCTCCCTGTCAAAACTTGCTTTCAGATCTTTCATTTACAGTAAGGTGTAATGGACTGATAACAGCTTTAAATGTGAGCGATCACAGCTTCTAGCTAGAAGGTGATGCTTGGAGTATGGAATTTCACACTTTCTCCAGCTGGGTTAAGGAATGGGGCAGGCAGTTTGGAGGCACGGAGCCTTCTCAGCATCCCTAAAATTTCACCCCGGAGAAATAGCCTATTTTACTTCACTTACCAGGTTAACCTACTTGGCGGAACCCCTCTGTTGGCTGACAGGAAAGAGAAGATCTTTGGGGACCATCACTCAGCTTGTAGGCATTGCCCCAGAAGCTCCAGCACTGTGTGTCTTGTCCTGGCCACCTCCTCTGCCAGAGTTCTGGGTGGCAGCTCATCCCCACCTGGGAAGCTGGGGTGACCCCAGATGGCTATGAATGCGGCCCAATACCAGATCATGAATTTACTTAAAACATTATGAGATTATGTTGTTTTGTTAGTATTTGTGTATTTAGTGTGTGGCCAAGGCAACTCTTCTTCCAGTAGCTCAGAGACACCAAAAGGTTGGACACGCCTGCTGTGTCCTCACTGGATTGGACTGGGGTATTCAAGTAGCAGAAGAGCCATCTCCTTCCTTCCTGTTTATGCTTACTTATCCGTTCATCCGTCTGTGTGCTCACATGTAGGTAGTACGTATAAAATACATTTGAACCAAAAATAACAGATTGGCCGAACTCCAGCCTCCCCGCCTCACCTTTCTTCTGACTGGTCAGGTTCCTGAGTTTGCCGGGATCTTGTTGCCTCGGAGGCACACACTGTACTTTTCTGCTTTGTTGAGACTCTGTCCCCTGCCTGTGCTCCTTTGTCTCCTTGTATCCAAATCTCTCCTGTTGTATGTGACCAACCCAAAACCTCTTCTTGCGCATGAAGACACCTATGACCACTTCTGGTTACCACGGTCTCCTATGCCTCTGAACTCCTATGGCATTTATTCTGTCAGCCTGTGTGTAGCCTCCAGCCGAGAATGGCCTTTGACGTGTCCTGTACTGCTACTGAACATTTTCTTTTTGGAGAGAAAGTAGAGCATAGGGCCGGCCTCCCTGCCACCAACCTTGGGAAGCTCAGTCAGGAGGGGACCTCTGGTCAGCAGTTTCCAGGTCAGAACTAAATGAAGTTCCTGGCAACTGGTCCCACCTCTGAATCCTCACAGAAATTTCCTGTCGACACCCCCGCCCCCTGCCTTCCATTTCCTCTCTTCCAGGCCTCAGCTCTGAATCACGAATTTCCCTGCTCGCCCTTCCAGTTTCTCTCTCCCCTCCACTCAGCAGGCATTGCAAGGCCTCAGCATGAACACCTCACGAGATGAGCGCCACAGCCCCAATAGTGGCTCCGGGAGACTTCATTCTGGTCCCGTATGTGTGTGGGGTATAGTGGCTGTAAAGCTGTTGCAATTAGCCAACCAGTGACCTTGAAAAGTCATCAGCCCCCTGTCGTTCATTCATTCATTCATTCATTCAACAAATATTTTCTGAGTACATACTGTGTGCCGTGCCCTGCACGTGCAGGTCCCAAGGACAGAGCAATGAACAGATGCCAGCCTCCACTCTCCTTCCTCAGGAAGCTGGCAATCTAGAAGGTGGTCTAGGCAAGTACATAAGCAGTTCCAGCACAATTCTGTATGATAGCACTGGGAGAGGTTGCAGGTATCCCATGTGGATGAAACCCTGTTCTGTGGAGCAGTGTCTGTTGAGAAGCAGGGCCCGCAGTGCTCCGTTTTACAGCCCTTTTCAGAGGCTGCAAGTTCTTCCTGCGTGGATCGCTCAAGTCTTCCAAAGTCTCAGGTTGTTCTCATTACCTAGTGAGACTTAGCAGCAATCTTGTACAAGGGCTGCTCAGTACACTGAGCAGGATTCTTCATATATGTCAAGATAATAATTAGGCCATGCCTCCAGTATTCTGCCCGGTGCTCCAACTTTGCCTAGCGTTTACCTTGTGCTACCAAGGCAATAGTTTAAGCACTCTCGCTTCTGAGCACGTTTCCCGTGCCAGGCACTTTTCGAGAGCCTGGTGGACAGACCTGCAGGACAGAGGCCTGAGTTATATACCCTGGCTCGTTACTGGCACTCTCTCTGGGCCCATATTCCCAGATGACCGTCTATCTAGTGAACTTGCTTTATTTTCGCCTGACTCACTTCCACCCTCTGCTCCTCTGATAACATCACTCACCTTTGTTAGACACAAACCATCTCGCTGCCCCACCCTCCTCTGGTCGAGGGGTAAGCACCCAACTGACATTTTCTCCCTTGAACTTGAATCTAAAGATTCTTGGCCAGTGCTTGTCTAGCCTTACCACTGAGTTCTGAAACGATTTCCTATTAGGTCCCACCTTGCTTACGTTCACCATAGTTGATTCCTGTGGCTTGCAACCGAAGAACTGCAACAAAAATTGTCATTAATCACCACCTGGTACAGTCTTACAATTCTTTTGTTCCGAAGAGAGCTAGCTGACGCTGTCTGGAACTTGCAAGCTCCCTCAGCACTCTGTAGAAGGAGCAGAGGCTCGGGCACCGGGGCCATGGACCATGGGACGGTGGGGAAAGGCACTGCCTGACAAACAGCAAACGTGCCAAATGAATGCTTTCAGGGAAACGAGGCTCGCCTGAACACTATTGATTCCAGGGCTGCTAATGGTCCAGGCTGTGAGGCTGGGCATGACAGGCCTGCCTCACTCAGTGCAGTAATACACTGCCAAGTCAGGCCTATTTTCTGGTGTCAGCAGGGAAATGGGAGACTATTAAGGAAGCACCTTATCAGGAACTGAGCTCAGTGTCGCTGGAAAGACGGTGGCAATTAGCCTGATGGCAGCCATGAAGCAATCTCAGCTCCTGGCCAGGTGCAGAAGAAATTAATAGGAAGCCTCTTAACTGACAGGTCAGCTTAGGCCCCAGTAGGGAGAGGGCCCTGGGCGAAGGCCAGTGCTCCCTTTCGTCTGATTGGGGAAGCTCCCCACCCCTCCTAGTTATCTTCTGATCTGCTCTGACACATTTGCTGGTGGGCATTTATCCACCTTATCTGCCCCAGATGCAAAAGCCATAGTGACCCCTCTCATCTGAATGGGGCTCTCATGTTTACCGTCAGGCGGGCAGTTTCCAGTGCCGGGCAGTTTCAAGGGCCCAAGCTTTGGAGACTGGAGTGTCTGGGACAAATGAGTAAGATAGACACCATCCTTCCGTCTGTGGATCTGGAGCTAGAGGGAACTCTGAGTGTGTGTGAGGGAACTTATTTTGAAGAAACTCTCCTACAAGTCTCATCACTCCTCTCCCGTCCCATCCAAACACACAGGACGTACAGGAAACGGATATGGTGTGTAAGCTGGGAGAACCATTTCCTGCTCTACACGAGCCTTCGGTGTGACCTCCGAAAAATCCCTTTGCCTCTCGGAGTTTTGGTTTTCCCAACCGTAAAACTGTAAGATGAGGCAATTAGTAGATAATCTCTGAGTTAGTCCAGGTCCTCCAAGAAGCAGATGCCAAGAGGGGGTTGAACGTGCAAAGATGTTAGGAGGAGAAATGCCTGAGAGAGAAAGGGAGGAAGAAGCTTAGAAAGGCTGGGAGAGTCCACGGACCACAGTGCAGGTCTGACTCTGAGTCCAGAAGAGAGAGAAGGAAGGTTAAGGGGAAGCATCTTAGACTGGCCCAAACCTAAGGAAAGTTCAGCAAGGCCGTCTGGGAGTCCTCCAGCGAAAGATGGCTGCTGGAGGAGTCCGGTGTTTCCCAGGAAGAGGTCTCCCAGGAACACCTTCACTGTGCACTGTCAACCCTGAGTCCCCTGGGCGAAGCATGGCCTCCGAGTAAGTGCAGCGAAGGATTTCAGAGCAAGCAGCTGGGGCCTCCTGTAGCTGGAAGTCTGCAAGGCGCATTCTTTGGCCACAGTCATCAGTAAGCACCCTGCAGGCTCTGAGGTCCAATGTTCTAAGAACGCTGGCGATGTGCCAGCAGACCCGGACCTGTGTCAACCCGAGGGGGGCCAGCAGGCTGACCTCCCGACTACCCTCTGTGCAGCAGCTGTTCTCAGGCACTGCCTGATGGCAAGTAGGCAGGATGTTTGTGTTCATTTGACACATTGGGATCAAATGCTTCCTGACTCCTATTTTTGGTCTCGCTTTGGTCTTCAGAGAGGGGAAGTGGGGGGCTTCAGTTTCCCTGATGTTGTCTTTGTTTGAAGTGAAGCCAGACAAAAGAGGCCCTGTCCTGATCACATGGGCCCTGCCTTTGCTGGAGCCCCCCAGCCCTGGACCCTCTGTGTACTGGTCTGCACGTCCACACGGAGGAAGCTGTGTGCCTTTGACTTCTCGGTGGGTCTGAGCTCAGAAAAACCTGGATCTGAGTTTCTGTTCCACCACTTCCTGCTGTGTAACGCTGAGCAAATGACTGCCTCCATCAGCCTTGACATTCTCATCTCTGAAAGGCAGAAAATAGTACCTACCTCGTAGAGTCATTGTGAGGATTAATAAGATAACACAATTAAAACTCTTTATTGGGTGGGTGGGCTGGAATGGGAGTAAAGGACAGAAAACTGTACTTGAACAATGATTAAAATTTAAAAAAAAAGAAATGCATATTAAAACAAAGAAAAAACCCTCTTTAGCACGGCTTGGACATAGTATGTGCCCAATAAATGAGGCTTGTGCATGGTGACGCTTACTAAACACTTACTGTGATTATTGTCGTTATTGTCTCAATATTATCCTCTAGTGAGAGACACCAGCGTCCTGGAAATTTCTCCTATCCTCAAGAAGCATACAGACTAGGACAAGGACACACAGAAAGCCACACTGAGATTAGGCACTGGGTGGTGGGACTGCTTTGGGGAAGTTTGTCACCTTCGGGGCTGTCTCATTCATTTCATGACTCTTACAGGATTTCCCTCCCCTGCCTGTATAATATCTGGTCTCCTGGGCTCCTGGGCAGTGTCTTACACCCAACACAGCATCATGTGCGTGCCGGGCACTGGAAGACCCAGGAAGAAGAGTGCTCAGGGCACAGGAAGACCTGGGTTGGGAGCGATGGCAGACAGTGGGCGGAGGAGCTGGGCCGGGAGGGCCAGCAGGTGCAATGCCTTGTCTCCCACATTGGGGAGCTGGATTTGATCCTGGGGGCAATGGGGGTGCCCCTGATAGGTTTCATGCAGGAGAGTGATGTAATCCGATCTCTCTGATGGCTTCAGAACAATTTACCCAGGTTAGCCTCCTTCCCCAGGGAATGCCTGTGCCCTGGAGAGAAAAATAGGAAGAGAAAGGACCGCCGTTGTGCCCGCCCCCTAAAGCACTGCCTGCTCAAACTTTCCCTGACCTGAACAAAGGCCCCGCGGCCCGCTGGAGAGGAGCCGTGTTGATTACTCACAATTCCCTTCCCGAGAGGACGGGCGCTGATGTGTTTTCTCTTGATAACACTGGCTCCTTTCGAGCAGTAGGACTTCCTGTCTGATCGAAGAGCAATTACTGCACCTCCGAGGAGGAGATGCTTTAAACAAACCTAGTTTCAGCTCTCCACACTAATGGAGATGTTTGCTCAGTAACCAACCATGAGCCCTGAGTTTTAGGAAGAGTGGGCACTTAGGATGCCCAAAATATTTAGTAACCAAAATATTTCTAGATCTGTTTGGTAGAAGATTCCAGTGGCCAAAGGGGACCTTTCTTCAGTGAATCTGGACCCCTGTAACTGTCCTAGCCTGGGCCTGGAGCTTCTGGATTACCTGCTTCCTACTCCCTAGTACCAGGGGGCCAGGGGTTGGGGCCAGGGGGCCAGGGCCTCAGTGAAGAACCACACCAAGGCCTGGTCACCTCAGAGCAAGTCCAAGTTGGTCAGATCAAACTTGGTGACCCTGGTCTGTTTATATTAGAGGGGTGTGAGAAAATCCACTTGAAGACAAATCATCACCCAAGAGCCATCAGTAAAAGCTGCTTTTCTTCCCACCCCGGGAGAATTTGCAAACTGAGAATTCCACCCCTAAATGCGCGTTCCGACAGAGACCGTAAATTATCTTAAATGTTTCCTTACCAATATCTGCTGGAATATACCTCACTCCTTGCTGCTATTTTAAGACCGAAAGAAGGATAAGAAGTGAACAATAATCTTAGTTAACACTTGCAATGTGCCAGATACTGCTCTAAGCACTTTAAATGTATTTAGTTATACAATTTTCCCAGTGACTGTATGACATAGGTGCCATGATTAGTTCTATTTTAAAATGAGATAACTGAGGCACAGAGGAGTTAGGAAACTTTCCAAAAGTCACACAGCTAATACATGGAACGGCCAGACTCTGAACCCAGGCAGTCTTGGCTGCAGGTTCCGTGCTTGTCAACACCATGCTAACCACCTCTCAAAACCGTCGTCCTCTCCCCAGATCCTCGGCCTTCTCCTGTCGCCAAGCCTGGCTCCGTGTTTACCTCCGCCAACAGGTTTTTCTGGGCCTTCAGGGCCCTGTGGGGCAGGAATAACAACCTTCATCATCATCGACTCTTTGGCACTTAGCACCTAATTCATGCTCACAATATTTGCTGAATAAATATTATGATTTATTGAGCATTGATCAGCGGGTCTTCACACCTGATAGGTTTTATACCCCATCCCCACTCTCCAGCTCGTAACCACTTGTCATGTGCTCACAACTCTTGTCACAAGTGAACGTTTCGTGTCCTGGAGTGGACTGCAAGGTCCCCTGGACTTCCTCAACAGGAAACTCAGTCCAAAACAAATGCCTGGTCAGTGTTATTACTGGACTCTTATCCACTTTGCTTCATACTAGGTGTGGTAGGCAGAATAACGCCTCCCCCACATGCCCGTATTCTAATCCCCAGAACCTGTGTATATGTTATGTTATGCAGCAAGGGGGCACTAAGTGTACAGGTGAATCAAGGTTGCTAAACAGCTCACCCTGAGATGGAGAGAGCAGCCTGGATTGTCCGGTGGGCCCAATGTACTCACTCACAAGGTCTTTGGAAGTGAGACTCAGAGTCAAGATTGAAGATGCTGCGATGCTGGCCTGGAGGACGAAGGAAGGCGGCTTCCAGCCCAGGAATTCAGGTGGCCCTGGATTCCCTCCCAGAGCCTCCAGGAGGAAGTAGCCCTGACACCTTCACATTAACTCTGTGAAGCCCATTTCAGGCTGCTGACCTCCACAATAGTAAGTTACTAAACTGATGTTGTTTTGAGCCATTGCATTTGTGGTAATTTGTTACAGTATCACAGGCAACGAATACCCTGGCCCTGCATGGATAGTAGTGAACAAAAGTGGATCTGCCCTGAAGACCTTGCTGGGTCTTGCTGGTGCCTGAGGATTCCGTGTCTGGCCGGCAGTTCCCAAGCACACCAGGCCCCAGAAGCATTTCTGGGGCAATGGGAGCTCTGCCCTTTCCAGAGCCCCGAGCCTGTCGGCGGCACGTGGTACTCTCCTTGGCCCACCTGACTCACCTCCTTTGGCTACCGCTTATTAAGTATATTCTTTGTTAAGGATTATACTCAGTGTTTTGCATACATACCTAATTTCATCCTGACCACAGCACACCAACAGAGATATTTTTATCCCCATTTACCAGATAAACAAACTAAGGCTCTAGGAGGAAAAGTGACTTTCCTAAGAGCACACAACTAGTAAGCGGTGGGTGAGAACCGAAGACATCTGACTCAAAAACCCAACCATGCTGTCAGTGCTCAGCTTTTGTTCCATCCTTGGCATGGCACTGTGAGAAGCAGACCCCCCCCTCCTGCCCCCATGTGCATCTGAGGGCATTGCAGAGCCCATGCATGGGTGGCAGTAAAGGGCGGAGTCCTCTGTTTGGCCAAATGCTGTTCCTGCCCGTGTGCACAGAGGCTTGTTTTTCTCTGAGAAGCCTGATGGGGGCTGAGATAAGCATGATTCAGGCCAGCTCGTGCGAGGCTGTTCTGTGAAAAATCCTTGGCAGAGTGGGTGGACTAGGGCGGTGCCCGGTGGTATTGGAGTCCATGTGCCAAGTGCAGGGTGAGAGAGGTGGGCCCTGATTCTTGGGGAGCAGTGGACGCAGAAATGACCCCCGAGGAAGCCAAGACTCAGATCTACCCCACTCCAGGCCTTCACGGGTAGCCAGCCTCATCACACTCCCAGCCAGCCTCACCCCCTTCAGCGTCCCCAGCTGCACTTCCACCAAGTGGAGGCACTCCATCTGGCTGTCAGCACATGGTTGCTTGGTGCGGGGAGGGGAGGCCCTATAAACAGCAAGAACAACAACAATAATAATAACAGTTTCTACCTTTTAAACATGAAACATTCATTAAACATTAAAATAATCCCGTTTGATCCTCACAAGAGCCATTGGGGGTAGATTCTCTTATCACTACTTTACAGCTGGGGAAACTGACACTCAAAGACGAGACTTCCCCAGGTCACACAAGCCAGTGAACACAGGCCTGGTCCCCCCAGTTCCAAAGCACATGCTGTTGTAGGAATTGGAGACTCAATTATAACTGAGATCATTAACAAAGCTGCCTGTCATCATTACCTAAAAAAATAATTAGGAGAGGGAAGAGGGATGGTCTTCACCTGCTCCCCTTTCTCCCAGGGTCCCAGCTCCGGCCAGGAGCTGCCCTTTCTTAGGAACCTCACTGTGGGGCGCAGGCCTCTCTGGCCAGCAAAGGGTGTGTGTCTGTGGGGTGAGCCGCGCTATCGAACTGGAGCGGCATGGGGAGGAAATGACTCAATCATCAAAGGCCCGGTCTTCCTCGGGGAACTGTCCCTAATCACAATTATCCCGCTACAATAATACCATTTCAGAGAGACTGTGAGCCAGGGCACTGTGTAGCCATGTAAACTGCTTCCTGTATCTGCCAAACCCAACAGCATTCAGCAATTAATAGAATCCAGCTAGGCCTCCTGCCCCGATAAGGGCAGCACAGCGCCGCTGCCACCTTGTTGTTCTAATGACGAATAGCCCTGGTGCAGCGAAGTCCTTCCCTCTCATCCCTGGCCGCTCGGGGCCACAGCGACCTGGGGACCTTGGGAAGCCGAGGAGGGCAAAACCACATACATTCTGCTTGGTTTTGATATTTCATGGAGATGAAGTGATTATCATTCACCTGCTAAACAAAAGTCACCCCTCCTCAGGCCACCCCAAGTCCCTGGTGGAGAATCGATGGCCTGAGATTGAACAGAACGCCTCAGCCTAGAACCTGGACCCACAGACAAGTGCGCACCTGGTGAGACGGTTCAAGGGAAGACGGAGTTAGGAAAAGTTAATGTGGTGTGACCTCTGGATCACACAGGGATGCTGCGATTTTCAGAGCCTCGGATCCATAGTAGAAACTGCTCTGCAGGACATAGAGAAATGCTTTAGAAAATGACCTGGCCCCATGTAAATTCTCTGAGGTTCTCTGCATGTGGCTGGGAGGCAGCATTTCCCAGTTCCAGGGCTTCCTTGAACCTCGAGGTGAAATTGGTTTGAGAAATGGGGGTGGCCCAGACTCTGCCACCCAGAGCTCTGGGTCCAACAGGGTGGAGGCATGGTAAAACACTGGGAATGTAAGCTGGTGCAGCCGCTACGGAGGTTCCTTAAAAAGTATGTAAAATGGCACTACCACGCAAACCAGCAATTCCACTTCTGGGCATTCATCTGAAGCAAATGAACACACTAGGCCGAAAAGACATCTGTGCGGGCCTCCATGTTCACTGCAGCCTTATTTACAGTAGCCAAGATGTGGCAGCCGTCTGGGTGTCTACTGCTGAATGAATGGGTAGAAGATGTAGTATCTGTATACGATGAATGTCATCCAGCGGTAAAGTAGAAAGAAATATTGCCATTCACAACAATGTGGATGGACCCTGAAGGGCATTCTGGTAAGTGAGGTAAGTCAGACAGAGAAAGACAAATACCGTCTGGTCTCACTTTTGTGAGTGGGTGTGGGGGGAAACCCAAACTCAGAGTCAGAGAACGGATTGGTGGTTGCCAGAGGCAGAGGTGGAGGAGTGGCCAGTTGGTGATGGGGGTCAAAAGGCAGAAACTTCCAGTTATAAAATAAACTAGTCCTGGGGATGTGATGTCCTGCAGGGGTCTAGAGTCAACGATACTGTATTGTGTATTTGACAGTAGCTAAGAAACTAGATCTTAAAAGGGCTCAACACACAAAAATAAATGTGTAACTAGACGCGGTGATGGATGTTAACTAGACTTATAGTGGTGATCGTTTTGCAATAGACACAAATACAAAATCATTATGTTTTATACCTGAAACTAACATAATGTTGTGTGTCAATTATAGCTCCCCCCAAAGCCACCACTCTTCCCTGTTTTCTATTTTCTTTTTGGTGATCAGAACCCTCATTTCTTGTTACTGGGTGGGGCACACTCATTTTCCTGCAAAGGGTCATGTGTCTCCATTCTCCGGGCGGAAAAGTTGACTAATTAGTCTGACTCGTGTTGGACCTGTAAGCCAAATTCCCACAGTGAAGTCACGGCTGGTCAAGTTGAAGGTGTGATTGTGACTCTTCTCAGGGGAATGACCTCACAGCTTGCTCACTTTCCTCCTCCCGAGAACAATGCAAATGAAGGCAAAGGGATTTTTCACCTGAGCAAGGCCAGAAGAATCTTTGGGGAGGTGGGAGTAAGGCCAGAAGGGTGTGGGTGTTTTAAAACTGGCCATCATTTTGTGGGAAGACTCTCTGTTGGGGTGATTTGCAGACTATACTCAAGTGTAGTAATTTCCCCAATCTGGGCACCTGGTGTTATTGGAGTTGCTATTCCGTGTTGGGGTCCATTCTGATGGACTTTCTTGGGAGAACTCTCTTCTTTATGCTCCAAATAGTTTTTATGCTCTGATAGAAGGGAGTGTGGAGGCAGAGAGAGAAGGCAGAGGGGAGGCAGGTATATAGCAGAACACAGGGTTCGAGTCCCAGCTCTGCACTTCCTAGCTGTGCAACCTCGAGCAAGTTCCTCCATGGTCCTCAGTCTGTCTCTGTCAGCCGCCCAAGATTATCGTGAGGATCAAATAACAACATGCCGATAAAGTAGTTAGTACAGTGCTTGGTGGATATAAGTGCTCAAAACCCATATATGAGCTACTAGTAGTTTTTAATTTTCTTGTCATATTAGATTATCCCCCTCCTTTACTTCCAGCCTCCAGGCCTTTCTCGGGAACAGCAGGCCTGTGAAGCATTCTTCGTCAGATGTGGGGTAGAGTGGACTGTATGCCCCACCCCCAGGGCTTCCTTCAACACCTTTAGGGGCCCAGTAAGGTGGCCTGTTTCATTTTCAGAAAGTTCTGGTTGACGGGCATTTCTTCCTTTCACTGAATCAAAGGCTGTCTCTGTGGGACCATCATGTGGCTCCTGCGGTGCTCTCCAGAATCACAGGAAATTTAAGTCTGATCTTCGTTCCAGGTGGAAAGTTCAAATATTTGAAGAGAGCTGGCACGCCCATTTTGAGAGCGCTCCATTCAGAGAGTTTGCGTCTTTCATGTGGCTGACCACTGTCTTTGGAGCCTGTGCCCCGCTCGTCGCCAGTGGGAGTGTGAGATCAAAGAGACCACAAGAGCCTTCAGTCGGCAGGAACCACAACACGAGTTTCACATCTTTTGTTCTGGGGGAGAACCCTCATGCCTGCGGCGCGCCTGCCGGATTGAGGTGGCTGATTGACAGGTGCTGGCTCTGGATACCAAGTGCGCTCCAAGGCCCTGTGGCGGGCGGGGCATTTCCTGAACCACTGGAAGTAGCTCTAATGGAAAAGGGACTGGGCTTCTTGGAAGCAGGGCTGTGGCTCAGCCTCCCCAAGGCCAGGCAGCAGGTCGGCCCGATAACAACCAGATAGCGGCATCAGGGAACCACAGAAAGGTCAGCCCTAATCTCTCAGGCCGGGTCGTCTTAAAGTCTGGGATCTGGGGAAGGTGCGCTCCAGGCTTCGCTGCACTTGATTTGGGCTCAGGAGCCCTCCCTCCCCTTCCTCCACAGACAACGGTTAGCTGCCTCCGAAGATAATACTCAGGCTCAACTCTGTCACACCTACTTCAAAGGGGATGGCTGACTTTGACTTTCGGTTGCTACCTAATGAGGACTTCAATCCAAATCCTTCGGTTTAATGTCACATTGAACCATTGTCACTATCAAGCACATCTCAACCTTAGGTCGCTGGGCTCAGTGTTTCACATCGCCCAGGAAAAACACTGACTTCCTTTCCTCTCCCCCAACCCCACGCTCACGGCACTTCTGACTGCAGAAGTATGCGTTTATTTCTACACCAGCCAGTTCTCTGGCACCAGCTGGTGCCCGACAGTTCGATTCAGTTCTAACAATATCTACCTGGAGTTAGTGTCAAATCCCACAAGTAAAGGGCTTGGTTCCACACGACTGTCCCCGCTTCAGATCCCGTCACAGGCTCCACATTGCCTTTGGTGCTTCTGCCTGACTGGCTGTAAAATGGGGTGCCCACAATGCCTCCCTCAGGTTCAATAATTTGCAAGAAAAGCTCACAGAATTCAGGGAAATGCTTACCTGTGTTTACTAGTTTGTTATATAATAATAAGGAATAGGCTAAAGGATACAGACGAACAGACGGATGACGAGATACACAGGGAGAGGTGTGGGAGGGTCCCGAGCTCCCTGTGGAATTGGGGGGCTCCACCCTCCCTGTCCATGGATGTGTTCACTAGCCCTGTTCCCAGGGTTCAGGACCCTGTGCCTTCGGGGTTTTTGTGGAAGCTTCATCCCAGAGGCATAATCAATTATTAGCTCCGTCTCGAGTTCTTCTCTTCTCTCTGGAGGAAGGCAGGTGGAGCTGAAAGGCCCAGACCTCTGACCTTGGCTTGGTCTTTCTGCTGCCCAGCCGCCCTGCAGGAGCCTGTCAAGAGTCACCTGATTAGAACAAAAGACACTCCTATCACCCAGGAAATTCTGAGGAATTTAGGAGCTCTGTGTCCAGAACTGGGGTCAAAGAAAAAGTATTAAAACAAAAGAGCTTCCTAGTGCTCTTATCACTTAGGAAATTACAAAGGTTTCAGGGGCTCTGTGGTAGAAACCAGCAGCAGAGACCCATATGTATATTTGCTACTATTTCACATGCATATAGGCACTGAGGAAGCATTCATTCATCCATCCATCCATCCATCCATCCATCCATCCATCCATCCATCCGTGCATTCATTCAACAACGTGTTTCTGAGGGCCGTGTGTGTGCCAGGCATTGGACTACGGTGGTGAACAAAACCAGACAGACTCCTCCTTGACGGAGCTTACAATCTAAGTAGCAGATATTAATTGAATAATTATGAAAATGTACACAGAGCAACAAACCAACTGAAATATTATAAAGAAAAGCAGTGAAGTTCTGAGGGAGTTATTCATGCAGGAGCTCATCTGAGACTGCGGGGATCAGAGAAAGCCTTGCTGAGAAAACCCCCAAGGAGGGCGTGTGCATTTGGTTCACTCTGCACACCTGCCCCCATGCTTCCCAGGGCGCTGGCACAGGCCTCGGCACACAGCAGGTGCTGAAGAAGTAGTCGTGGGTGCAGGGATGTATACATGAGCTGACCGTGTGGCCCTCGGTTAAAGTAATACACTGAGAGTTGTGCATCTATGTAGTTTTCTAGGGTTTCTGTAATGCTTCCGGGTGCGTAACTTTTTGATCCTCAAACACCCTCGAGAACTGGGAGAGATGGGTATTATCCTCCATGTTCAATGGGTGAGAGAACTGACACATCTCAGTTCATGTCACAGGGAGGAAGGAAGGTGAGTAAAATCGTACCTTGGTTGCAAGTCTTGTCATGAACTCTGCCTCAAACACGGAGTACAGCATCCTTGCCATATATTCCCCCGGGCCTGGTGTTCTCTTGCATTCAGGCTCACACAGGAAGACTCCAAAGTGGTGCCTACTGTGGCTTCCTTAGGGTCTTACCAGATCAGGGCTTGCTTGTGGCCCACGTGAATAAATTTCGAACCAATATCAGCTTCCTTGAAAGAGAGATGTGAGTTCTTCAACTCTTGGCCTAAAGTTCTATGAGCTGAGCAATTTGACAGATTATTCTGTGTTTCCTAGTTAAAGGCACTGCATTGGGGTAAATATACTCTTATATCTCAGTGAGAGAAATCACCTTCCAGTAATTTCTGTTTTGATAAACTTACAACCATACCTACCAGCTATTGAGCCCTCGTTGTGTGTCTGTCACTGTGCCACCTCTCCTTGTATTTGATTCTCACAACCCTATGTAATGGGCAGTAGTATTACTACCCCCTGGGGATGGGGAATTTTGTGCGTGCCCTTGAGTGGGCCACGGGATGCTCAGATATTTGGTCAAACGTTGTTCTGGGTGTGTCTGTGAGGGTGTTTTGGATAACATTAATATTTGAATTGGTAGATTGGGGAAAGCAGATTGTCCTTCCCGATGTGGGTGGGCCTCATGCAATCAGTTGAAGGTCCAAATAGAACAAAAAAGGTTGACCCTCCTACAAGGAATAAGAAACCCCTTCTGCCTGACTGCTTTCAGGCTGAGACACCAGTTTTTCCATCTTTTGGACAGACACTACACCATCAGCTCTCCCAGGTCACCAACCTGCCAAATGCTGGTCTTGGGACTTGGTCTCCATGATCTCTTGAGCCAACTCTTATAATCGACATAGATTAATATTAATTAGTTAACTAATTATAAATAATTACATATACCTCCATTTTGTTGGTTCTGTGTCTCTGGAGAACCCTAATACAGATGAGAAAATGGTACCTCACCCTCCTCATTAATTTTTCCCAAACTCATCCCATCACTTTCCCTCCTGAGACCACATCCCCAGCGTCTGACACCAAACATCCTTTTGTCCTTCCTAGATCTCCGTTATCTCTTGGATCTGAGGAGTCCTTGTCTTTGAACCTCTTCTGGATCCACCTCCCTTTCTTCCTTCCTGCTGCTGATCCCCACGGCCAGATCCTCAACCTCTTCCATCCCAGTGGAGGCAGCGTGGCCCGAGGGGTTTCCATGGCTGTGGATCCTCCTGACCACACACAGTGAAGGTCTTCCCCAACTCAGCTCTCCTTCAGGAAGTTTTAAGCCTAAACAATGTTTTAACAGACTTACATATATGAAAAGAATAACAGAAATTAATAAATTTGCACAAAGTTAACTTGTTAAGCTTAGTGTCTAGAAACATTTCATCTCAACTGAAAATAATTCTTAGGTTAGTTTTTGTATCACTTTGCAAGAATTTCTGATTGTGCTTGGTAATGGTTGAGGCATCACCTCCAATTGTTAAATAAATGTGTTAAAAGATACACTGAGGTATACTAAAAATTTTAAGAGTTCATTTGAGCAAAACCTGATTTGAATTGGGCAGCACCCAGCCAGAAGTTAGGAGCACTCCACCCACAGGAGCGAGCGGCAAAACTTTATAGAGAAGATGTGGAAGCTATTATTTAATTGGCTTGTAGCTGAAGAGGTCATCTTATCTGGGAAAGACTGGTTGGCAGCTTGTGATTGGTTGTCCTTAGGCTTCCCTTTCTTGACCTTGAGGCATCTACAGGCTCAGGTTTGGGTTTGCTTACGTAGGCTGCTAAGGCATTAGAACCACATCAGTTTAATGGACTCCTTGTTTAGTTAATTTAATAAATGTATTTGTAACCGAATAATTTCAGAAATGACAATTATCAAAATCTCGTCTGCTTCCTCCACAGGAAGAAACACACTCACTCGGTGTGGAATGTGTGTACTTGAACTCTATAAAACTCTCACAATGCTCCTCTTCCTCTCAAGCCGTCCTGCTTTAATCCCGACAGTCATCGCCCCTCCCCACCCGGAGCCCCTGAGGTTTTGTACTCAGCTCTGGCATCCAGCGCCCTTCCCAATCCAGTGCCTCCTGAACCTGAATGTCACACATTCATTAATTCAACCAAAAATTCAGCCGATGCTTATCACTGGTATTCTAAATGAGGCATGGTTGTAAGGGTGGGTATGGCACAAAGCAAGACAAACAAGGTCCCTGCCCTTCAGAAACTTACACAAGACTGGTAGGAATAGCTGGTGGATGGGGGATAGCCAGTAATCAAACTAATAAATAGATAATAATCAACTGTCAGCTTCATTTGAAGAAAAACAAGTGAGGGCAAGGAACTTGAGTGTGGCTGGAGGGCAGATGACCTTTTTAGATAGGGTGGCTAGACAAGGCTGCTCTGAGGAGGCCACGTGGAAGCAGAAGCACGAATTAAGTCAGGAAGCCAGCCAGGCAAAGATCGGAGGGGAGAGAGTCCCAGGCAGAGGCCACCGCCGTGCAAAAGGCCTGAGGTACACAGGGGCTTGGTGAGTCAGAGGACAGGCTAGGAGGCCAGTGTGGGTGAACGAGGGGAGTGAGTTCGTTCGGAGTCAAGGTCAAAGAGATAGGTGCAGTAGACAGGATACTGAGGACTTCGGTCAAGACTCAGCTCTGCTTTCCAGTATGCTCCTTCGGCTGCTCAGTGTGCAAACGCTGCCAGGGTGTGGGAGGCACTTAATGGCTGACGGGCTCATTAAGCAGCAGCAGCGGCAGCAGTTTGCAGAACACCACGGGGCATCGCAGATCTGTCAACACCTGCCTGGGACAGACATCTCTGTGGGCAGGGCCAGCCAGACACAAATTACCTCACCAACCAGCTACTGCCTGGCAGTCCCAGCAAAGGCTTTCTTGCCCTGCCCCCCTTTAGCGTTGCTGCCCTAACAGTACCACTTGTCACCCACTCACCCATCTTTGACCACAGGACTGTGACTTTGACGCACTTTCCCTTGGCTCATGTTGAAGCAGACAGACCAAACTTCTTGTTTTGCCTTCTTTTCGGTAACATTCTGACTCAGTACTCATGAATCTTACAAGTAGCAGGAGTTAGTGAATGCTGTATGATTCAGAACTCTCCTAGTTTAGAAGTCTGCAGTGAATTGTAAATATCTCCCCCATGAATGGAACTTGTTTGTTGGGGGTTGGAGGACTGTATTTCAACTTGGCCAATAAATTTTTATTGAGGACTTCTCAGTGTCAGGCTCTCTTTGAGGCGCTGGTAGAGCTGTGAACAAGCACACTAAATATTTCTGGAAGGAAGTTTCGTGGGGGAGAGGGTAGAACAGCCAACAAACAAGTAAGAATAAGTTATTGTGGTACGTTTGGATAGTGATAAGCAACATGGGAAAATGAAACCAGGGGAGAGAGTAGCAGGAGAGTGGGGGAAAGGTGGGAGTGGATAATACCTTAGATTGCGTGGCTTAGGACAGCCTCTTTGAGAAGATGGCTTTAGAGGCAAGACTTGAGTGAGATCAGGAAGCCAGCCACGAGTTTCCAGCAGACATAACACCAAGTACAAAGGCACTGAGGTAGGAATGGCTTTGCCTTTGGTGGAAGAGCTAGGCCACTGTGGCTGGAAGGTGGTAAATCAAGGTGAGTGTGCCTGGATCCCACGGGCCAGGGTAAGAGGCTTGGATTTCACATGCAATAGAGAAGCCTTGGAGGAGTGTTCAGCAGGGAAATGATTCACTTAGTGTCTGAAACAGCCCACTGTGACTACCCGGCAGAAAAGCCATCAACAACCAGCATTTATGTAGGTGCCGAGCTTTTCTATTCACAAAGGCCCTCCACGTGGGCAACCTCATTAGCATCACAATGCAGAATGAGAGTCACTGAATGCTTCCTGTTTAATAGATAAAAAACTGAGGCTCCTAACGGCTTAAGTGAGGAAGGCCAGGTAAAACAGCCAGCATGAGAGGACTCAGCGGAAAGTAATTAGTGCAGAATCTGTTTGTTAGGAGCTCCCTGGGGCGGGGGCAGGGGCGGGGCCTGGTTTGGGAGGCAAGTGGTAAAAGCAAATTGACCAGCAGCTACAGTTCTATCCATCTCCTTCCTTCCTGTGGCCTGCTTTGTTCCCTCTGCCTGTGGCTCCCCTTACCTAGAATTCCTCCCCAACCCGTTTTTCCTCCCATCTATTCTTCCCTTTCTCAGCGGCTCCAGCCAGAGGAGCACACTCCCCTTCCAACCACCTGCCTGAATGTACATAAGGATGTTCCATCACGGTTATGTCAGCAGGTCCTTCATCTCAGAACCATATTCTGCAGATGCCCCTCCCCCTAGTTCTGTTAGTGCCCACACACACACACCTGGCCCCTGTGCCAGGGCTAAGCACGGAATAAGTGCTCAGTGTAAAACAGACTTCTCTGGACTGAATTAGGGTGAGCATATCTTGAGTGCTTCCTGCCTTCTAGGCACTGAGTTACTGGTATTTTCTAGCAACTATCTTTGAGAAAGGTGCTATTCTTTTTATCATTTTTTACGTGAGGAAACTGAGGCGCAGAGATGTTAATAAGGAGCAAATGGCTCTTAACCTCCACCATATTTCCTTCCTATTGGAGACAGAGAATCTCTGCTTTTTCAGCCTTGGTATTTGAACTGCAGTTGTTAAAAGTAGGAGTCTAAAAACAAATCAAAATGTTTTCTTCCATAAACGCATGGAAGAGGCTCTCAAAACTTCCTGAGATGAATCATCAATCCATTGGTCCACCCATCCATGCGTCCGTCATGGCAACCATCTTTCTCTCTGGCTCACACCAAGTGTGTGGGGAAAGAATAGGTATATCCTACAGACTGGACAAGAGGGGCAATGTGTGCATATGGTCTAGCTTGCGTCATATTGCCCTGCTCTTCCCTGAATGAACCCCTTGCACCACTGGAAGGGACAGAAGTATTTAAGACAGGCTCTTGACTACCTTCTCTGCTTGTCACTGTTTCTAGTCACCCATCGGTAGCCCTAGAAAAGCAGCTGTGAATCCAGCTGGGCTGAGGCTTCTGCCTGACTGGTCACCCCAAGGAGGCCAAGTACATTTTGGAAACACACTCAGATGTGCAATCTGTTGCTCTTCTGGATTGGGGTGCCCAGGAGGCCCAGGATAGCAGAAATGGCTGCAGCTGCAGTGCAGTAGAGTGGACGTCGCAGGAGAGCATCGGTGTGTATCTTTGGCTCCACACCTTGATGTGTCCTTAACCTTTGGGTCTTGGTTTATTCCTTTGTTTGACAAACCTTTTTTCTCCAGTGCAAAACCTCTGGTGTGAAAGAGGTCTTTAGTAAGGCAGAATAAAATGACTGATGCCCTGGCTGGTGTGGTTCAGTGGATTGAGTGCTGGTCTGTGAACCAAAGGGTCGCCGGTTCGATTCCCAGTCAGAGCACATGCCTGGGTTGCAAGCCAGATCCCCAGTGTTGGGGGGGGCGGTGCACAAGAGAGGCAACCATGCACTGATATTTTTCTCCCTCTCTTTCTCCTTCTCTCCCTGTCTCTCTAGCATTAAATAAATAAAATCTTTAAACAAACAAACAAAAAAAGGTTGATTGAGACTTGCCCCAGCCAGTGTGGTTCAGTTGGCTGGCTGTCATCCCACAAAGCAAAAGGTCACTGGTTCAATTCCCAGTCAGGGCACATGCCTGGGTTGTGGGCTTGGTCCCTGGTTGGGGCGTGTTCAGATGGCAGCTGATCGATGTTTCTCTCCTTCTCTTTCTCCTTCCCTTTCCTTCTCTCTAAAATCAAAAATAAAATAAAGATTGAGGCTTTGTTAAGCTAGTAACACTAACGTCACTAACATGGAACAATGATCAGTGGAGCTGGGCAACCTCGGCAGAAGACAGGTCCGTAGGTGCTGTAGAGACTCCACTCCAGACTTACACAGGTAAAGCGGAGGAGACAAACTAAAAAGCCGGGAAGGGCCAGGCAGGAAACACAAGTGAGTGAAACCAGAGAGACACAGCGACATCTGCACAGCAGGGACTGGGGCCCTTCATGAGCCGAAGCCCACAGACCGGCCGAAGGGGCAGCAGGCACGACTCTGCTCTAAGCTATGGTTGCCACGGGGGAACACAGGTTCATTGCCGGTAAATCACTCCACTTCTCAAGAAGTGCCAGAAATAGTGAGGCTTATGCAAAATCTCGTTTTTTTTTAAACATTAGGTATTCCATCAACTTTTTGAAAATGGTGTGGGAGGGTAAATAAAACATGCAGTGTTAAGGGAAACTACTTTCCTTTCTTTGTAAAAAAGATTTTAATTTATTTATTTTTAGAGAGAGGGAAAGGTGGGGAGAGAGAGAGAGAAACATCGACTACTTGTCTCTCGCACGTGCCCTGACAGAGGATTGAATTTGTAGCCCAGGCTTGTGCCCTGACCGGGAATCGAACAGTAACTTTTCCCTTTGCAGGATGACAACCAACCGAGCCACACCGGTCAGGGCAGCTACATCCCTTCTTGATGATTCCTCATGAGAAAACACATTGGTAAGATTAATACATGGCCTCTCCCCACTCTTCACTCATCCCTCCCCCAGTGGGGAACAACAACTTACCTGCTAGATAGGTTTGGAAGCAGAAGCTGAGTGTTCAGAATCCAGAGCCTTTCTCTCCCTTTACCCTTCGAGCTACCTGTCCGTAGTACACTGCCCTGAGAAAGGGCTGCCTACTCTAGTCCAGTGTGGGTAAGTCTGACTCTGGAATTCTGTGTCAGGAACCCTATGGGCCCACCACCATAAGCCATATTCTCCAGCACCCACTTTCTCGTTAAGGTGACGTACTGCCTTCATCAGCATGTTCTTTGTTCTTTCTTCTCAGTGTGTTCACAGCTCAGGCAGAGAAAAGGAGCCCTATTTAGTGGGTGGACCTCCAGACTCCTACAGTCAGCTCTGGCATCAGATCATGTTTGCTCCCTCTGACTATAAACTGAAGCTGTGGATGCAGGATGAGGGCCTGCTGTGTTCCACTAGGGCGAAGGCAGTAGCTATGCTGAGAATCTTGAGGGTCTTCTGGTGATCCTCCAGGGTGGCACTCGGAGAGGCAGGGTGGAGAAGATCAAGGGGATTGTGGGAGGTCAGAGAAGGGCGAGCAGAGATGCAGGAAAGTCACCAAGATACCTCTCAAAGGGGGACAGTATGTAGAGTGGAAAGAAAATACGAGGATGTTTTGCACTGTCTTCTGAACATTATTTGTATTCAGGTCACCCAATAGTAAGGCTATTTTGTTTCAGGGAATGATCTGCACTCACCCGCCCTTCCTAGGGGCAACACAAAGATACTCACATCTCCCATGACTCCTTCGCAAGGCGGAAAGGATCAAATGAGTTATCTTCAGAGAATCTGACCATAAGACCCTGTTACCTGAATGATCAATAATAGAATTCAAGGTGCCAAGAAGAGTCAAACTTAATAATTCTGAAACTCACTTTCCAAAGCCCCAGAGAACTAAAATCAGATCTTCTTTTCTTGAGGATGATTTAACAGCCATTGGGAACAAGAAAAACGAACGTCTAGAAAAAATATTAAGTAGCAAAGTAAACCATTTTGAGGCTCGTTTATTGAACGCTCGTTGAGCATTTACTACGAGCCCGTCGCTGGTCTGGGAACGGGGCACGCACAATTGCATAAGTAGTCTGAACAAAGAGTTCGGAGTGATGGTGGTTTCCAGCAATTCAATGTGCTGTGTTTTCATTTTGTCTTATTTTAACTGAAAGTATATTTTTAAAGAATGTTTGGGAAATACAACCATACAATAAAATATGTTTTGTTTCACTTCCTTTAGCTGTTATTTTATGACAGCACTGACCTTTTGACCAGAAGCAAAATTCTGGACTTTCTAAATATCCCATATTGGCTGGGCTTAATGGGCTTTCAAAATAAATGGATTGGATTTCTCAACCCGTCAAAATACAGAGCATGAGGGCTTTCTTGAACTTGAGAGGCCTCCTCTGAGTGCAGATTCATAGTCCACCGTCTGAACAGGGGAGCCAAGAGCCAGCTTATCAGCGACCTGCTATTTTTGATGGAAACAAAAATGACCGGGACAAAGAAATGAGCTCAGGGAGGTCAGGCTAACTTAAACATGATGTCCCCCAGGGCAATCAAGGCATCCAATGCCTCACACTCTCAAATGGGAGTTTTAGAGGATTTTAACCCAGAGATAAACCCTTAGGTTTAAGCCCCACCTGATAGCTCCAGCAGAACCAACCCCGGGGAGGGATGCCACTGGGAAGATGATTCCAGGTGCCTGTGACTGATGAACAAGTACAGGGTTAGCTATGAAATGATGGGCTGTGCTGTCATTCATAATGGAAGGATGGCAAGATACCTTGGTGTTAGACCAGTCTAGATTTGTACCTCAGCTTCACTACTTTCTAGCTGTGACCTTGAACAAGGCCTTTGTTACCCCATCTGTCAAACTGAGCTGTTATCAGTACCAACTTCCCAGGACTGTCAAAATGGTCAAATGTAACAACCAGGTAGAATAATTACTCCAGGAAATAGAAGTCCATACTAGCTCCTCCCAACAGCTGGTGTGGTTGCTTCTTGGTCCTACCCAGCATCTCCCGTTAAGATAGCCTCCTTGTATATTAAGAAATGCCCAAACTGGACCAAGTGGAGATTGCGATGTTTTAATGCTTGACTTCTGTTGGTGCATCTTTGCAACTACATGTCAAACCTCACGTGGAGATATTGTATAAAGTGGAATTTGAGGCCTTTTGTGACTGTGAAGTCATTGTAACATGACCCCCTTCCCATTTTACCCTCTCCAGAGGCCCTGCTCCCTCTCTTCTTATGTGAGAGGGCTTAAGAAGTGTTTAAGCCTTGGCTCCTCACATCTTCTCTCCACTATCTTATAGGCTGTGTAACTTCTAAGTACCTGATGCCAATGGGAAAAGGGGAAGAGAGGAGCTCAGAGGCCATTTACTATGTTGAAGGGACAGAAAAGCCCTCACCCAGAGGGAGCCTCCTCTGCAGGAAGTATGTTTATTTCACAATTAACAAAAGCAAAGAGAATCCTTTCTAGAGTACATTTTTCCCTCAAGGCCACTGGATTTAAACTTCCCTGTCACCCAGCCATTGCTCTGAATGAATTATAGGAACCAATTATTCCGCTGGCATGCACTGCCTCTGTCGGAATAGACTCCGTGGAGCCCTCTGCACCTTTCTCTGGGGATAGGGTGGGGGCTCTTGTCAAGGTCAGCCAGAAGTATCTTACATGACTCAGCATAGACCCAGAGTCTTCAGGGGGCAGGGGATGAGGTGGTAGGAAGAACCAGAAAGGGAGGAGGGGAAGAAGGCAGCCAATTAACTACCTCCATCTGGCCACACCAGCCGCCCA
This sequence comes from Tonatia bakeri, assembly GCA_004024845.1. Lineage (NCBI taxonomy): Eukaryota > Metazoa > Chordata > Mammalia > Chiroptera > Phyllostomidae > Tonatia > Tonatia bakeri. The sequence continues at coordinate 160,402 of PVIA01001448.1, read as the reverse complement.
TCCAAGACACTTACAGAATGGGTTTGGGGGTCATTGGGTCGTGTATTGGAAGGGGGCACGTGAGAATCCAGCTCAGGCTGTGCTGTGTAGGGGTGCAGGAACCTATTGGGATAATGACGCATTTCCATTTTGCTGGCTCCAGGTTTTAGCAGATCATTAAATGAACCTCAAGAGCTGACCCTGATGCTGGGAATTGCAACATAGAAGGGTTTCCCAGCCAGGATGTGAAATAAATCCTGGAATGAATGCCCATGGACAAAAGGAAGTACCTATCAGCACTGGGCCAGTAAACAACCTTGGGGCTATGATGGCACAAACCAGAGAGGGTTGATGTTGCTGATTTATATGCTTCTGTCTAACTGGTCCTGTGAATTGTGAGCCAGGGAGCAATGTTTGTAGCATATTGAACTAGAAAAGGATTGTCCTTGGCGTTCCTGAGGTTGTCCTTTTTTAAAAATTCTTTATTATCACCATCACCTTGACCTTCACCACCAACCTTGTTATCATCATTATTGATCATTTTTATCATCATTCCTTGCCTGTGCACAGTCTCTCACAATTTACAAAGAACTTCTGCATCTGCTGTGACAATTTGATCCTCACAGCAAGCCCGTGAAGTGGGAAGGGCAGTGCAGCATCCTCATTTTCCCAGTGTATAAACCCAGGCCTAGGGAAGGTGAATTGCTGGCCCTAAGTCACACTCAAGTTCAAGTCTCTTGTAAGTCAATTCTCAACACTACAACTTTACTCTGAGAATAATATCAAAATATCTGACGACTGAGAAGGCATGGGTGCTAACCAGTTAGGACAGATACTGGCCGTGAACAATGGATGGGTATGGTCATTGTGGCTCACTCAGCTGGTATCTCTGAGGTTATGGCCAGAGACCCTACTGTAACCACCTCACATTCTATGTTTTGGTCCCACCTTCTCTGCCCTTTCACCTAAGTTCTTCAGTTCCTAGGTTATCGAGATGAGGCATTAAGAGCTAGAATGGTGAGGATGTTATAATAAAAAGGGGGGCTTTTCATTTTGTCTTCCTGGCCTGTCTTGAGACCAGGCAGTGGGGGAAGGAGTTAAGGTGGGGTGGGTGGGCATGGGAGCTGTCACATGGGTGTGTGGGCTGAGTGAAGTCACCACCCTGCAGAGCTAGAAGGTTGAGCTCAGACCAAGTTTTTAGGGTGTCCTGAGGCAGCCCACATGGTTTCAGACAGAAGAAAGAAGTCAGGAATCAGGAGCCAGGTGGAAAAAGTATTGAGTAGGAGCCAGCTGGAATCAAAGGAAAAGCCTGTTTTTCCACTGGGAAAATAGGAGAGTCTGCCCCTTGCTTCTCCAGGCGCGAGGCAGGTAGCTGCGGTGGCCTGTCTCAGCTGCGGGGTAGGGGTGGACCACAGGTGTGTCCACCGAGCTAAAGAAGATGTGTGTGCAGTACCAACTCAGAGATTGACAGAAGATGAATCTGACTTTCGTTTCTCAGAAGATCCTCTCCTTCTTTTTCTCTAAAGAATGTTACTCATTCTATATTTAGTTTTATCAACTGTTCCTATGTACTACTCTGTGAAAAGAGTCTTTTTCATTCCAAAAGTAATATCCATCCACAGTTAGAAAAAAATTAATGTAGATGCGCAAAAAAAGAAAAGGAACATTATGATCACCTGTGATTTCTCCACCTAGAAAAACCTGAGTTAATATATTGACATACACCCTTCCAGACATTGCCCCCTGCACAAAACTACCATAGTTATGATGATGGTTTACAAATACTCACCGAACTTTTTGGACTGTAGATGCACTGGACCATAAGACATACCTAGGTTTTAGAGGAGGAAAATAGGTACAAAAATTTCGAAGCAAAAAATGTGGTAAAATACTTAATAACATAAATAACATAGGTGGCCACCCTGCCCCTGTGAGCCAGGTAAGCTACATTTGGACTATAAGACACACATACCCCTTTCCTCCCAAATTTGGCCAGGAAAGTGCATCTTACAGTCTGAAAAAATACTAGTTATTTTATGCTGAATGTTTTCCCTACCGACTGGTTTAGGGATGTTATCTTTGTTTGACAATGTATACCTAACACCAGGAATCTGAAAATATTTTATTGCATGGATATCTTGTTGGTATCACAAAATCAGAGACAGAATAATATTTATTAGAAACATCCCAGCACAAAGCCCCGAAACAAATCGCTCGTGCCTGAGCAGCATTCTGCCTTTCCAAAGCGGCCATGTAAAACACCAGACCCTGCGGAACCATATATCACCGCTGCATAAACAATAATAACAACTCCTGATTTATAGCTTCATAGTTTCTGCCTTGTTGTTGCAGAAAAGTTGGTAAAGGCTGATTAGACCGTTACACCTACTTTTGTTAGAAGATGGAAGATAGGAGAAAATATCACCACAACAAAGAGGGCTGGGAAAAGCCCAAAGGAAAATCTGTTTAAAAAAAAAAAAAAATCTGGGACTTGGCATCAGGATACACAGCTCCGCAGATCAGAGCAACGGAAAACAAATGTGTGAACTATTTCTTGGATCAAAAGTTTCAATCATCTTTTGGAGGCCACTTCTTAGATGTTTAGATATCTGTCAATGAGAAGCAAGACAGCAAGCAAAAAAAAAAAATGAAAGAAAAACCTGGAATGTGAGGCTTTCAGGTGAAATCGTGGCCACAGCCATCATCCAGAGAATTTCTATAAACGGGGCACCGAGCTCAACAGGAAGACACAGGTGTCTTCCTTGTTATGATTAAAATCCTGCTGAACTGAGAGGACGCAGAAGTGTGTGCAGAGATATGTCACCCGAGGGCCCAGCTCCTCCATGTGTGTGTGTGTGTGTGTGTGTGTGTGTGTGTATTTCTTATGTAAAGTTTCCAGATTATTTGTTTATTTATGCACTTATTTAAAGTCCCCAGTTCCTCCATGGGGACAGGGAATCATCTACAGCGGGGCCCCTAACTCTCGGGTCACGAGCAAAACTTGCCTGAGCTCTGCCCCTTGTCCTCCCGCTTACGAAACCGGTCCCTGGTGCCCAAAAGATTGGGGACCACTGACATAGAAGAAATCATCCTGCGGGATTTTTGACAACAAATATCGCAACTATGTGATTCTCCTAATAGAATTTCTGCAGAAAAGTGTATGGCCAATGAAATGTGTGCTGTAGTAGGGGTGAAACAGTTTCAGAATCCACTAATTTGGAATTTGTTGACTTTTTAAGCATAACATACCTGAGTCTTATTTGGTTTTAAAAAGTGCTGATGATCAACTGAGCCACTCTTGTGCTAGAAAAGAAATTCTAGTCCTAGAGAGCTTTCATCTGCACTGAGGAGAAAATTCTCATTCACATGAAAACATAAAAAAACCAAGAGACCTCAATGTTGAGTTTCTATTGAGAAAGTTTCAGGACAGGAAAAAAAAATGTTGCAGGCCAGAGAGCTAAAGCCCAGCACTGGTTCTGAGATGCTATGAGCAGTAAGAAGAGGAAAGAAAACAAAACAAAAACAACAAAAAAGCAAAAATGGATGTTTGACTTCATGATAGCATATCCATGAAAACAGGAAGTGGAAGAAATTACAGGCAGAAGATGCTGGAAGATGGATGTAACAGGACTGGCAAAAGTGGAAATGGATGCTGGGAATGCGAGAAAAACTTATAATGCTCAATTTTTTTTTGTTACTCTTTCTTAAAACAAATACCTTACTGAGGACCTGTCACGTGCCAGGCACTGCAGTATGTGCTGGAGATAAAGGTAAAGGAGACAGGCACGGTCCTGGCCCTCAAGGGGCTAAAAGGAAGGGGCACAAACAAGTAAGCAAATGAACAGAGTGACTATAGCCTTTGCCAAAAACAAGGCAACAGGCCCAACATAGAGTCCCTTACACAACCCTCACGTCACCAAACGAAGAGTTAACCTAATTACAGTTCCTGCTCTCCCAGAAATGGAATCTTATTTTTTTAACCCAAGATGCATGTTTTAAACAGTTATAGGTGACACGCACTCTACATTAGTTTCAGACGTACAGCACAGTGATTTGGCATTTATACTCCTTACAACGTGATCGCCGCAACAATCCAGTAACCATCTGTCGCCACGCAGAGCCATCACAATAGTATCGACTACATTCCCTATGCTGCACCTCACATCCCTGTGGCTTGTTTTCATAAGAGGTGGTTTATCCTCTTACCCCCGTTCTCCCTTTTCACCATCCCCCCCCCCTCTGGCTACCATCAGTTGCATCTAAGAGTCTATTTCTGTCTTGTTTCATTTGCTCGTTTTTTTTTAGATTCCACATGTAAGTGAAGTCATACAGTATTTGTCTTTCTCTGTCTTATTCACTTAGCATGACCTACATCCACCCATGTTGTTGCAAATGGAGGATTTCATGTTTTATTGCAGAGTAGTATTCCACCGTATATACAAACCACATCTTCATCCACTTCGCTATCGATGGGCCCCTACATTGCTTCTATATCTCGGTTATTGTAAATAATGCTGCAGTGAACATGAGGGTGCATATATTTTTTTGGAGGGTGCATATATTTTGTATTTTTTATAGTGTTTTTGTTTTCTTTGGATAAATACCCAGAAAAGAATTGCTGGATCTTAAGGCAGTTATCTTTTCAATTTCTTGAGGAGCCTCCATCTGTTTTCCACAGCGGCTGACTGACTTACTGCCCCACCAGCAGTGCGTGTGCCTTCCCTTTTCTCTGCATCCTCGCCAGACTGGCTGTTTGTTGGCTTTTTGAAAATAGCATTCGGACAGGCATAAAACATAAGTCTTTGTGGTTTTGATTTTAATTTCTCTGATGAGTAGTGATGTCCAGCACCTTTTCTTGTGTCTGTTGGCCGTCTGTGTGTCTTTGGACAGCTGTCTGTTCAGGTCCTCTGCCCAGGAAATGGAATCTTACATGAGTTGGTCAAGGGTCGCCTGGTCAGCACCAGGCCACTGGCCAGACAGGCTCCCGCTGTCCCCTCTAGGAAAGTGGCCTCACCAGAACCAGTCTGCTTTCTTGGCCTTGTATAACTTCCCTGTCCTCGCTCCCTCCCTCCTTCCTTGTGTGCAGCTCCTTGGAGCTCCTTTCTGTCTGCCAGCTGGGATGCTGCCTCATTCATTAATTGTCGAATAAAGCCAGCAAGATCTGTAAACTTTACTCAGTTGAATTTTTTTAAACATTACTATTAAGAAAACATAAAGGAACGGAGGATATGAGGAGGGGGACCTACTTTAGGGTGATCAGCAAAGGTCTTACTGAAGAAGGCACTTGAAACTGAGACTTGAAGAGTGAAAGTAGCCACCACACGTTCTGTGTTTCAGTTGCGGGGAGCAGCAGTGCAGAAGCACTGAGACAGGAGGGAGTTCGCAGGAGTAAGAGCTCTTAGAAGGCGGCTAAGGCTGCAGCAAACTAGTGTGCGGGGTTGGGGCGGGGGAATGCGATGAGAATGAAGACCTCCTGCCGAGAACTGGGATCGTTTCTAATAGCAGTGGACAGCCAGCAACGAATTTTAAGCAGGGAGAGTCACGGAATCTAATTTGTGTTTTTAAAAGATCACCCTGGCTCTACCACATGCCATATATGATAATTAACTCAAAATGGATCAGAAATGTAAATAGAAGAACTAGAGTGATAAAACATCTGAAAGAGCCCTGGATGGTATAGCTCAGTGGGTTAAGCACAGGCCTGTGAACCAAAGGGCCTCCGGTTCAATTCCCAGTCAGGGCACATGCCTGGGTTGCGGGCCAGGTCCTCAGTAGGGGGCACATGAGAAGCAACCACACACTGATGTTTCTCCCCCTCTCTTTCTCCTTCCCTTCCTCTCTCTCTCTAAAAATAAATAAATAAAATCTTTTTTTTTAATCTCAAGGAAACATAAGAGTAAATCGTTCTGACCTTGGACTAGGCAATGGCTTCTTAGATATAACTCCAAAGCACAGGCAGCAAAAGAAGAAATTGATAAATTGGAGCTCTCAAAATTAAAAACTTTTCTGTATCAGAATATATCATCCAGAATGTAAAAATACAACCCATAGCATGAGAAAGAATATTTGCAAAAACTGTATCTGATAAGGGACCTGTATCCAGGATATATAAAGAACTATTATAACTCAATAATAAAGACAAATAATCCAATTTAAAAATGGGCAAAGGACTGAATAGGCATTTCTCCAAAAAAGATACATGAGTGGCCAGTCAGCACACGAGAAGATATTGTACGTAACGGATCCTCAGGGAAACGCAGATCAAAACCACGGTGACATGTCGTTTCACACCCATCAGCGTGGCTGTTATTGAAAACAAAACAGTCAATCAAACAAACATCAGAAAGGAGAACAGTGGCTTCCAGGACCTGGGAGCGGGGAGGAAGCAATGGGATAGAGGCTCAGTCTGGGATGGTGAAAACGTTCCAGGGACGGGAGTAGGGAGGGCTGCACAATAACCTGAACGTACTTAATGCCACAGAACGCTCGTAGCTAAAATGGTAATTTTTATGTTATGTATATTTTACCCCAATACAGAAAAGTTTAAAGAGAGGACAGGGCAAAGGACTTAAATAGACTTTTTTTCTGAAGAAGATATGTCAATGGCCAATAATCTTGAAAAGATGTTCAACTTCATGGGTCCTGAGGGACATGCAGATCAAAACCACAATGAGGTACCAGTTCAAATCCGTCAGGATGACGCTCTATTTTAAAAAGACAGTAACAAGTGTTGACAAGGATGCAGAAAAACTGGCACCCTCCTACGTGGCTGGTGGGATTATGAAATGGTGAAGCCACTTTGGAAAACAGTTTGGCAGCTCCTCAAAAATGTGAAACATAAGAATTGACATATGGCTCAGTCCTAAGTGTACCCCAAGAGAAGTGAAAACACAGGTCCACACAAAAACGTGCACACAAGTGTTCAGGGCAGCATTATTTATGATAGCCAAAAAACAGGAACAACTGAAACACCCATCAGCTGATGAACGGGTGGACAAAAGTCCATAGAGCCATTCAATATAATATTGTTCTGCTATGGAAAGCAATAAAATACTGATACCTGCTACAACACAGATGAACTTTAAAAACTGTGCTAAGTGAAAGAAGCCAGAAGCAAAAGACCACCTATTCTTTGATTCCGTTAATACAAACGTCCAGAACAGGCAAATCCATAGAGACAGAAAGTAGATTACTGGTTGCCAGGCGCTGGGGGAGGGGAGAGAGGGAGTGACCGCTCAGGAGCATGGGGGCTCTCTTTGGGGTGATGGAGACAGTCTCAAATTAGATAGCAGTGATGGCTGCGCACTCTGTGAATACACCAGAACCCACTGAACTGTTCCCACTGAAGGGTGGATGTTATGGCACGTGGTTTACATCACAGTAAAACTGTTATGAAACAAACAACAAAGAGGACCACCTGGGCTGCTCTATGGAGTAAGCAGAGAAAGGAACCTTGAAGGAGGAAAGTGGAAGCTGGGTGACCAATTAAGAAGCTACCACAGGTGACAGTGACTCTCAGTGCTGGGGGCGGGGGAGGTGGAGGAGGAAAGGGGAGTGACAAGACCGGGTTTGGGTGAGGCATTGTAGGGTGGTGCGGCTACCATCTTACGTCACAGAGGGAACTGGGTTTGGGACCAAAGGGGAAAACCAGCACTGAAGCCTGATCCCAGCCCCCGTGAGGTAGTACAATTATCCCCATGTATAGTTGAATAATGAGGCTCAAAGTTACAATACATACCTTAAATAAATGCAATAAATAATTAACTAGTGCTGTGATTAACACCCGCCTGACTCTGAAACCCACGCTCTTCCCTGCATCCTACAGGAGAGACCTTTAAAAGAAAAAAAGAGGGAGAGAGGGAAACTGTGGGGGCAATACCAGAAGGAGGGTAAAGAGGAAAGGGTCAGGCATTCTGCACGGAGCATTTTTGCCACCCCATTCTGGCCTGATACCTTGTATACACTCTGAGAACCAGAGAAACCAGAGTATCACCCTCAGCTCCCAGTCAGTGGGAGGAGGCTGTTAATTCTTCTCAAACCAGCTCACAGCTCTCTCCATTCACTGTGCTGCAGTTTCCTTAGTTCGGTGCCCCCTCATCTGTGCAGGGGACATTGCAACACCTCCTAACTGCCCTCCCTGCTTCCGGTCCTACACACCGCACCATCCCTGCCCCAGCCACTCAAATTGGAACATGTACACACATGCACACACACCTGTCCCTCTGCATTCCTGTTCCATAGCTGGGGTGCTCTTTCTCAAATGCAAGCCTGTTCATTGAACCACCTTCCTGAAGACCCTCCAGGGATTCCCTGTTTTGCTCAGCATCAAGTTTAAGCTCCTTAGCCCAACTCACACGGCCCTTCACAATCTTGACCCCGTGTACTTCTCCAGCCTCTTCCTCACTCTCCCTCTCCACGTCACACACCCTATACGCTATGTGCTGGCCACACGAAATTATTTTCAGTCCCCTACAGGTCCCATGCTCTCATTGACCTCAGGCCTTTGCATGTGCTGTTCCCTGTGCCTGGGACAGCCATCCCTGTCACCTCTTTGCACAGCTCACAGCACATCCTGCAGTGTTCCTTTACCCACTCTGTTCCCTGTGAGGTGTCCCCATGGCACTCTGTACAGCCCCTGTCAGCAGGGTGGGATTAACGGGTGGCCAGCTGATCAATGAGAGGGAATAAAAAAAAACATCAGAAATGTAATGAGATCAGAAAACTCTCTTTTCTAGGACGTCCTCTGAAAGTACTCTGCATGGCTGGGAAGAATATTCTGGCGGGTCCGTCGGGGTGGGGCCATGCTTTAGAAACACCAGGTGAGCATGGAAAGGTAGCTTGTCTGTTTGACGTCAAAGTGTCTGATGGACCTAGTGGGGACCGCAGGTGTGGGGCCTGAGTGGAACTGGTCAGACTCTGGGCATAAGGCTGAGCGTTGACGCCAGCAGGCCTCCTTCCTCTGCCCTTCCCCCCGACTCAGCCCCCACACCCCTGTCTAGTTGTGTTAGACAGCTCTGGGGGGACAGGGTGGGCCACCACGAAAACCCCCATGGGCGAGCCACAGTTCTGCCTCACGAAGTGCTTGGCCTCTCCTCTAGTGAAAGCTGAAGAAGGATTCAGAGCACATGGGTTTGATGGCATGTCTAATTATTAGCCTGTCCAGCTGCCCACACATTTCTGTCCAGACATACCTGTCTGGGCATCCAGCACATGACAGTAATTTGTCTGTCGCCCTTGCTGGAATGTGTGTGCCATCACCACCATTAGCATTTGAGTGGTTACTATTATGCCAAGTACTAATTCATTGAATTGTCAAAGAAATTCCTTGAGGTGGGTACCATCTCGTCCCCATTTTACAGTTGAGGAAACTGAGGGACAAAGAAGTAATTGGCAGAGCTGGGTTTCGAACTCAGGCAGTGTGGCTCCATCTTGTGGTCCTATGTGGCACATGCCCTCTTGACGGTAGGGGCTGAGCCATCCTTTTCACTGAGGCATCCTCTGCAGCAAAGCACAGACCTTATGCAGAAAAACTTAGTATTTGTTGAATGAGTCTTCAATTAGTAGAAGACTGTTATTCATTTGTTCAACAAATATTAAGTGCTTTGTATGTGCCCGTCACTGTTCTGGGGCACTGGCACACAGCTACATGCCTCAGTAATCTCCTTCGTCAGCCTTGAACTTGATGAAGGAACGCCTCTTCTCACCTCTAGCTGAGGAGATTGGAAGGTCACTGCCCTAATACGTAACTCTTTTTATTTTTAGACAGCTTTTAGAATCTGCTCTGTTCAAAGACTGGCCTTCCTGAGCTTTCCACCTGAGGAGGCACAAACCTGTTCCACCCTCTCATCAGCACGACAGGCTTCCACGTTTGTGAAGCTATTGCTCCTCTCTCCCGCAGGTCTTCTCTCCTCTCACCTGGGCTAAGCTCCCTGGGCTCCTGCCTCGGTCTATGCTCCAATGTATCATTTCCACAAGGAACCCCTTTCCTTCGTTTGCTCACTTGTTCATTTAAACTTCAGTGATGACTCACTGGGTACTTGGTACTTGGCGAAGCCCTAGGAATGCAGAAATGAAGGATATTGCTCCTTCTCTCAAGAAACACAGGGTCCACTGGGGGAAGAAGGCACTTAAAGAAACGATTTCAACATGTCCTAAGTGGCAAGGACTGCGATAGGGACGTGGCAGGACAGTAGAAGCACTGGGTTCCACAGATAAATTTTGAGCCGGCCACTCTGGAGCCGTTCAGTTTGGCTGTGTGCGTCTTGCACAGGGACCGCCAGGACTGCAGAGAGTAGAATTCTTAGAAACGTATTTCCACCACTCTATGTAAACCTTATTTTAAATGTAAATGTAAGTGTTATATTTAATGTTCTAAGGATGTATATAGCCCGGGACTGTAACTCTTATATTTAGCAGGTGGCTAATTAAAAAACAAAACAAACCCCACCCCCTGCCAAAAACAAACAAACAAACAAACACAAAAACGCTGGTCTTCATTTCATGAAGTGCTATTAGGCCCACCCAAGTCAATGAAAAACAAAAAGAAAAACAAGCATGTTACCTTTGCTTGTCCTGGGCAAACATATTGTTTCATTCTAGGACAGCACTCAGAAACAGCACCCGGCCTAGGAACGTGGGCTGAGTTTCTAGTCTTGCTGCTTCTAACTGAAGGCCCTGCCCTGTAGGCATGTTTAAGGGATTAAAAAATAATTAATAACATTATCTGACATTTTGCCTGCCCCCACAATTGGTGCTCAACAAAGGCTAGCGTCGTTTATTCTTGGCTTACTGGTTCATCAAGACTTTGTTTCTTTTTAGAGAGAGAGGAAGGAAGGGAGAAAGAGAGGGAGAGAAACATGGATGCGAGAGAGAAACATCCATCTGTTGCTTCTCGTATGTGCCCTGATCGATGACTGAACCCACACCCCTGGCATGTGCCCTGACCAGGAATCATACCCGTGACCTTTTGCTTTGCGGGAGGATGCCCAACCAACTGAGCCGCGTCAGTCAGAGCCACGAAGGTGTTTTAAAACCTTGTGTCCGACCCACAGTGTATAAGGCTGTACCTCGGCTTCATGCCAGCTGCAAATCCGACAGTGTGTCTTCCGGTTTTCAATACTCATCCCACTCCCAACTCTGTTCCTCATCCTCTTCTTCTTCCCCCTCAACTTCAAGGGGCTTTTTCTTCTAGCCCAAGCTTCAGGCTCTCAGAAGGTTGACAAACCAACACCGCCACCTGGAGGACATATGAGAATCTGGGTAAGAAAACAATTTCATAGCGCCGGATAAACTAACTCAGCTGTTTTATGCTGGCGCTAACGAGGCCGAGTTCACAGGTTCCGCCGCAAAGGGGCCAATTAGCTTTACATCGAGAGACACGTCTAGCCTACCACCTTGGCCTCCAGCTCACACACGTGCGGCTGTTGGTTAGAGAGTGGATTCATCAGTCCAATCCCATTTTTCATAATTTCTTTAAAACCCGATTGCAAGACCGTGTGGAAGCGTGAAGGTGAACAAGACGTGCTCCCTGCTCCTGAGGAGCCTCCCGTCGACGGCGTTTCCCCAGACGGCTCCTGAGACGTTAATAGGAGTCGGGAGAATAAATGGCTCTGTAGAGTTGAATTAGTGTGTGAGACACCGATCTAATCCAAGTCAAGCAGCTTCTTTAGGGAAGGGCTTCTCGGAGCCTTTAACATGCTAATCTGCGCCATTAATTTTCCAAGAAGGAGAGGTACAGTGTCTCTCACATAGGGGTGGCCATGGGCACCCACACCCCTTTTTTAAAAAGGAGAATAGTAATGAACCTGTGGGTCCGGGGTATGGCTGCTGCCACTGGAACATCTATTTTAAGAAGCAACTGATCCACGGGCAAAAGTTCAGCGTCTATCGCTAGGTTTGAAAGCAAAGCACATTTTGAACAGCATCCCATTTTGCAGAAAGAGAACAAAGATGTACACACACTTGCGAAGGGAAAAAAATGAAACGACAGAAACCACAACGTTAACACCGGTGATCTTTCTGTTGGAGGGGCTGTTGCTTTTCTGTGTTCTTTATATGTTTCTCAAGTTTTTATTGCATTGAAGAAATACATACACATTTTGACCCACGAAGCACGTGCTCTAGGGTGGTATACTGCTGTCACAAGACTTGTCTGAGAACTCTAGCGAGAGCTAACATTTACTGAAGGCTAAGTATCCAGTGCGTGAATTATCTCAGCTCTCCCATTTAAACTTCACATAAATCATATGAGGTAAGGCACCATCTCTGGCCCCAATCTAAAAACTGGAAAATTAAGAAACAAAGAAATAAACCCTGTGGAACCAAAATTTTAACCCATTACATCCTTCTTTGTTGTCTACCTCCCTTAGCCCCAACACACACACACACACACACACACACACACACACACACCCCTGTAATAGGGAGGGATGACACCACTCCTCCTCCAGGCAGAGAGACCAGTAGAGGGCGACAGGGAGCTAGCATTGCTATATGGCTAGTGGCTGCTGTTTATTAAATGCCCCCTGCTGCCAAGGATTATTCTAAGTGCTTTACATATATACACATGTAAACTGAATAGCAGCTTCATTCTCCTAGCCCTTTAAGATCTGCCTTCTGTGGTATTGCTTGGGCCATCCCTCTCCCTTCTCTCTCACTGGCCACAAGAAAGCCCTCTGCAGCCTCTATAGCTGCAGGTCCACCATCACATACCCAAACACCAGCAACATGCTACCTTAACAGACCTCCTACCCAACACACACTGGTGCTCTCCCTGCCTTCCCTCTTTGGGAAGGGCGCAAAGGAAAAATGTTATTTCCTCACTCATACAAAGTCCTCCTACCTCCCTTAAAACGCAGAAGAATCTACGGTCAGTTTGGGTTTAAAACACTATTTTTTTCCATTACACATATTATCGAGGTAGGGTCTTTTATTAGTTCCAATTTACAGATGAGGAAACCGAGGTCAGGTAACTTGGCTGAGGCATCAGTGCAGGTGTGTGGCTGGACCGCTCTTTGAACCAGGCCTGTCCAGCTCCGCAGGTACCCAGACTTGGAGGAGAATGAGGACACTCGGAGCTGCCAGGCACAGAAACTCCCCCAAAGATGTGGCCCTTACACTAGGTCAGGTTGACTCGGTTTCTTCGGTGGAAGTGGAAACACACCACCTAGCAGAGACCCTGACTGAAGCAAGCACATGAGTCTTCCTTTCAGGTAAAGAAATCTGGTCCCACAAACCAGTGCGAAATGACTTCCTTAAGAGCCTACCTCACTGACAACTGTAGCCTCTCACAGAAATCCCTCGTTTTCCTCTGCTCACCACCCCCAATTCTGTGTCCTCATTAGGAGCCAGGCAATCATCCACATTCAAAAATTACTTTATTGTGTTTAAAGTTTTCAAATAATGGCATACCTTTTCTCTTGCCCTCCTTGGATCTAGGGAAAGATTGTCACAAGACCCTTCCCCTCACCGAGTGGCATTTTTGACCCCAGCCCAAGGTCCCAGCTTCCTGCAAAGTCGAACAACCCAGTTTTCTGTCCTTCTACTGCCTTCCAGGTGAGCTTGCCGCTGAGTTTTCCTGCCAGCTAGGACTTAAGTGGCAAGCAGGGCTCAGGGCAGAAGGCAACACAAAGCAATCTCAGCCAATATGAGTTCTTCAATACATCTGCAAGGCGCTACTAGCACCTGGGACCAAACGTTCATGGCGCACGACTTCGACATCTCGTGATGTAGCTGGAGTTTGAGAAATGGGGCTGAGGGTTGATTAGGGTCCAAAAGATAAATCTCTTCTATTGCCATGAAGCAGTTGCAGTTGCACAACTGAAATAGCAGCCCTTTGAAAAAGCTATCAGACGCACTCGTGCAGTTGGGTAATATCGTCCAGAGCACCTCTCAGAGACCTGTGTTCGAAGCATAGTGCAGAGTGTGTCAAGTGGACACATTCTATTATGTGAAGCATTTCCAAGGCAGGATATGTGTTTCTGATACTGGCAATGAAACTGGTTCAAGCAGACGCCACCCACCCCTCTCAGAGGCCAGTGTGGTATAACAGAATAATAATGGACGTTAACTGACCTCCCATGTGACAAGTCCGTGCTGCATGTCTCACACAATCTTCAAAGCAACCCTTGAAGGAAGAGCTATTGTAACCTCCCTTTTACAGATGAAGAAACGCAGGCTCCTAGGCTGGTGTTAGGTAACCAGCCCAAGATGGCACAGCTAGTGGGTGATGGAGCAGCATTCATCCCAGTACCCTCTAACACTGTGCTTTACACCCTTACTCTCTGCACCATAACTGTACGGTTCACGCAGGGCTGTCCAACCTGTGGCCCGCGGGCCACGTGCATCCCAGGATGGCTATGAATGTGGCCCAACACAAAATCATAAATTTACTTTAAAACATTATAAGATTTTTTTTTGTGATTACGTGTGTCAGTGTATTTAATGTGTGGCCCAAGACAATTCTTCTTCTTCCAGGGTGGCCCAGAGATGCCAAAAAGTTAGGCACCCCTGCTAGACTGTTTCTTCCATGAGCTTTGGATAGCCCTGAATTCAAATCCTTGCTTTATTACTCAATCGGACCAGGGACACAACTTTCTAAACTTCAGTCATCTCATCTGCAAAGCATGGGGACTCTAATCCCTAGCTTGCAGGAGGGTAAATAGAGAAATACTTTGGTAACCATACTGTAGGCAAAGATCCATGTGGATCCATCCCAGAACCAAAATCCTTTGTAAATGCACAGCAGGAAGAAAAAGACTTAGCATGTCAATATTTATTTTGCTTCATTTATAAAGCCTCTGGCCCACCATAGGGGTTCAAGTTGTAGCTATTGCAATTATTCGTGTGTACTTTTAAGTTACATCTTTAAATAATGAACCCAATTCATCTTGTTGAACTGCTACTTAAGTCGCTCTTCTTCTCCACCCCCACCACTTTAAGGAACTCTAAGTTGTTTCTCCTCATTTGTGCTTAAACAGAAGGAGACGCGTAGCAGAAGCCCCATCTTAGCAGCCTTAAGCTACGTTGCCTTAAAATTCTCGATTGATCTGTACATATTTGGAGATCTGAATAAACAAGCCCAGGACTTGGGCTCTCCTGGCAAAGAAGGCAGAAGGCCCACCTACTGGCCCAGTTTATGGGGTCGGAGAGGCGGGGTAGATATTTGACACGTGGATTTTCCCCTGGTTCAGAGTGTGGGAATTTGTGTCTGATCGGACCCAGAGTCCCTACTTCTTCCTTGATCCAAGACTTTTCGAGGATCATCATTTCTCCTCCATGCAGCAGCCAGAGTGGTCTTTCTAAAGTGTAACTTAGTCCATGCCAACTTCCCTCTTCTAGTCACAACGTCTGATCATTCCCCTTTGCACTGCTACAATCCGAACTCTCATGAGAGCTAACAACAAGACCCTACATGATATTGCCCCTGCCGACCTCCCCAAGCTCATCCCCTTCCACCTCTCATTTCTCTCACTCTGGTCCAGCTACGATGGCCTTCTTCTGTCCTGTCCTCAGGGCATTTGCCCTTGCTGTTCCTCCTGCCTAGAACAACTCCTTAGCTAGAAGAGCCTTCCCGAGATCTCTCAATTACACCGCCCCATGCTCTCCTTGTTCGTAGCACTGACCAGCATGGGAAATGAGCTCCTTGGCACTTAAGCTCCCGGTCTCAGCAAGAGCAGCCGGGGAACAGTAGGTCCTCAGTGCTCTCTGCACTCCTCCCCCTGGTTTCCAATCCCACTCTGCGCCTTGCACTCCATCCAGCACAGCTTCTGTCTCCTTTGGCTTGGCAATCCATTCGGATGTCATTGTCTCACTTTCTGACCTCCGCTCACTTGACCCTTTTGACTCCATTTGACTCTTGGTTCAGCAGATTCCTTGGAATCCAGCATCACTCAGAGCTTTGCTTGAGAAACACTTCCACTGCCATCCTGGGCCCCCGGCCCATTTCTCAGTGCAGAGGGTTTTCTGTCCGCCAATGCAAGTGGAAGCTGCAGTCTCCACTGGCTCTCGGGGCGACAGGAAGTCTGCACGTGAAGAGGACCACTTTGACCACTGGTCCTCGAAGAAGCTATAGCAAAAACAGAAGGCAGACCACTCCAAGGTGGGTGAGATCCCTTCTTAGGGATTTTTCTATGTGCCAGGCAGCCAAAACCACTGGATTCTCCAGAAAACCGACCTTTCAGGATGGCTGAAGCTTGCGTGACCAGAGAAACTGTCTGGCCTTGGAACAGGGCTCGCGTCTCATCCTGGTGGTGGCCGGCTGAGACAGCTGATCACAGAGGGTGCACGCATACGCTATTCCCTTCCACACACAGAGCAGCAATAACAAAAACCACTGCTATGACTGTCATTTACTGAGCTCCATAATAAGCACTAAGTGGCACGATCCCACTTCATTTTCACAGTAAACTAAGGTAGATGGCCCTGGCCAGTATGGCTCCGCAGGTTGGAGCGACGTCCTTAATGAAGGCTGCGTGTTCGATTCCCAGTCAGAGCGCACACCTGGGTTGCAGGTTTGATCCCCGGTCCAGGTGCGTGTGCTCTCCGGTCCCAGTGTGTCCAGGAGGCGACCAGTCGGTGCTTCTTCTTGAATCAGTGTTTCTCTCTCTCCCTTCCTCTCTCTGTAAAAGCGATGAAAAAATGTCCTTGGGTGAGGATGAAAAATGAATTAAGGTAGGTGACTATCCCCATTTGACAGATGAGAAGATCAAGGCTCGAAGAAAAATAAAATACTTTACTCAAGGTCATATAACAAAGGAGGGAGGGAGCTTGAATTTTTGACTCCAGTGCTCATGATCACAATTCTTACCCTCTGCACACTCATGTGTGGGTCTCTACACACACATACACACACACACACATCCCACCCCACACTGCACCCACCAAATGATAACTCGTCAAACCCTGACTGGTGTGGCTCAGTAGATTGAGAGATGGCCTGTGAACCAAAGAGTTGCCAGTTTGATTCCCGGTCAGGGCACATGCCTGGGTTGTGGGCCAGGTTCCCAGTAGGGGGCGTGAGAGAGGCAACCACACAATGATGTTTCTCTCCTCTTTCTCCCTCCCTTCCCCTCTGTCTAAACATAAAAACAAATAAATCTTTTAAAAAATTATATACTCATCAAGAGCTGGGATTTATTTCTCATCCATCACCCACATAGCACAAGCACTGGTCCTCCGTGGACAGCACGTTTTTCTGAATGCGTTCCTGACACTATTGCCTTAGTGTTACACTGCACGGATGCTATAACTAATTGATTAATACTGATATCCACTCCCATAACACAGCACTGTTGGCTTTCCTGTTCCCTACTATTGGCCATTTGGACAATTTCCAATTTTTAGTTTTAATTTGCAGTGCAGTAATTTGCTCTTACTGGAAGATGGAATGGAAGTGAGAAGTTGAAGATGAGCCTAATAAAGGAAAAAATTACATTCTGCATCTTTTATGAGACTATTCAGAGTGGCTCCAATTAAGTAATATAGTAATTGCACAAAATAGAGAAACAATACTGGGATTATGATAATAAAATTGCCAGCCCTTCTAGTAAACTGAAATACTGCAGTTTTTACTGGGAAATTACTTGTGTTTAATATATTGTAAAATACACAGTACCCTCCTATCGAGTCAAGATCCAAACTTTTTTTCAAAAGTGAGTATCGGTCTATACGCAGAAGTGTCAAAACTCTATAATTTAGAGGGAAAATGTGGCTAATTTTTATCAAACTGGACTTGGTTAATAATGACCAGAAATATATATATATACATGCCAAAATGTCACTTTAGGTCTGGGGTTTCAGGCTCAGATTTCTCCTCGGCTTCCCGAGTGCCTGCGTGCCTCATTGAACAACCCTCGGGTGCCCTCTAGTGGATGAGATGAAAAACAGCTGAGGGCCAGAGGCACCATTTGTCATCTGTTTTTGTATTATGTGTCTTAATCATAACTCTCACTTCTAGGTTTACGTGAAGGATATAGGAATAATGACTTTTTAAAGAAACACTTTACATAGATTCAGTCACTCCTAATGCCAGATTTATTAGTGTATCTGTGGCAGATTTTAAATTTATTAATATCAATAGGTCTTTGGTCTGTTTATTTTAAATAACCACTACTGGAAATCTACCTTCTCTCAGTCTCTTTTGAAACGTGAACAAAAAATTAATATAATGGTTGTTATAATCTTAAATAGGTCATTAAATATATTTTCAAAGAACCCAGAGGTAAGTGAAAGAGAATTATTAATTTTCACTCTAACGCAAAGAATGAAAAGATATATATGTATAACCTAGTACTAATTTCTGCATTAAGGAAACCTCAGAATGACATGGGCAGAAGAGGCCAACACTTTCCAAAATGTGGCTTGTGAGATAGCAGCTCTCGGGTGTGTGGGTGGAGGTGGGGAGCTCTCTCCCAGTGGAGAGACGTTTCAGTTGAACTCACCCCTCCTGCTTCGTTCCCACACTCAGCTCACAAATTTCTGATAACTCGTCCTTCTGTACCCCTTGCTCATGGGAAGCCAAGGCAGTGAGCCGCAGGACACAAGCTCTTCGGTCGGCTTTGTAGCTCAGGTTGTCATTGTGAATTTGAATCCTGGCATCGCTCTGGTGTTGAAATTCGTATTCGTGTGTTCCTGCATACACATAGTTACCGTTTGGCAGGCTAGTCAGTGAATGCGGGCAAAGCACACATACCAGACTGTTAACAGTGCTTCTGTGTGTGTGGGGGGGGAGTAGAAGGGAATTTCACGTTCAAGGTTATAGTTTTTCTAATTTGAAATTTTTACAATAGGTAGATTTCACTTTCATAATCAAATACACAGCAGTGGACAAGAGTAGGTTTACAGCTGTGAGTATGCAAAACGCAGTTTATTCTTGTATATTATTTATTCTTGTATTATATGTTTTCCTATATGAACAATTGTAAGTCTACCTTAGCCCACCCTCTGTATATACATATATATGTATATATGCACACATATTATGATATTTGATTGTAGACTTTGAGAAATAAAAAGAGTTTCCCTAGCAAAGCCCCCAAACACACCCCTCAAGCTCCCACATGCCCAGACTAATCCAGTCTCTCCTGAACACAGCCCACCCACCTACCCACCTTGTTCTCTCCAAAAAGCCCCTGTGTTTGCTTATACCCTAAAGACAAGACCTGGCTAGAAGCTCCTGTCCCATCCCTGGAGCTGATGCTTAGAGCTCCCCCTTGAGGCCGAAGATTCCACAGTGCCACCCAGCTCTGGCTGTCCGAGAAGATGCAGCCCGCCCACAAAAGTGCATGGTGTCAGAGCTGAAAGCTCAACGGCCCCTTCAAACAGTCTTGTCGCCACTGCTGTTATTGTTCCTGCAGGAAACCTCCACACTCTCTGCAGAAATAGTTTCTCTTGCTGAGAAGTATAAAAGTCATTCTCACCAGACTAAACTGTTTTCTGAGTCTCTCTCATCCTTCTCCTCCTTTCTCCTTTTCCTTTCCTTCCCACTCTCTCTTTCTACACACACCCCCACACCCACCACATGCACAAACACACACACCACTGGTGTCCAGTATTGTAAGTGCACCCCCAATTATAGCTGCATTCTCAGGGTGCTGACAAAATCAAGTTTCTGAATCAGTAGAATGAAGGCCAGGCCATAGGACAAGGTGAACTCATTAAAATAAATATCACTCGAGGGGGCTCTGTCTGGGGCAAATCCCCCTGTAACACCCACTGTCTCATTTTCTGCCTTCTTCAAAGTGATATAAGACCCTAATCTCCAGGACGTAATAATAGGCTGATATTTATTGAACACTTAACATACACCAGAAAATGTTCTCTGCGCTTTCTTTTTATGCATTATCTCATTTAGACTTCACAACGACCCTCTAAAGTAAGTACTATTCTTCTCCCCATTTTACAGATGAGAAAACTAAGGTTCAGAGAGTATAAAATGGTCCCAAGAGATACTAGGTAAACACCCAGCTTCTTGCAAGCAAGGGGCATGAAACTTGTATGAAGTGATTCTGTTGACACATTTAATGATAAATGGCTCCATAGCCTGCACCTGGGGTGGCTAGTCCCAGGCTTTCGAGCAGGGGTGCATGTGCTTCCTGGGAGGGTCATAATGCCACTGGCTATTGATGCTCTAGGTAAACATGGGCTTCATCTAGGAGTATTGATTTTCCCTAAAGGTTTTTTGGAGGAACATGTTATTTTATGGCCAGACCAATGGAAAGATTAAGGAGTGTGATGTGAACATTTTGTCTGTTTAAGATAAAATGCAAGAAGAGAACATAACAGTAAAAGCGCCCCTCCGATGAGAGGCTGCACCTCTGAATGCTTGGGGGTGATGCTTCTCACACTTAGAGTTCATGAGCATCGCCAAGGGGCACGGCTGTCCCCACGGATGGAGACCTGTGTGGTCCCACTCGCTCTCAGTGTAGTGCTCTGCCACCAACACCTGGAAATTCTTATTATTTTTTAAAATTAGGGGCTTTGCATTTTCATTTGCTCTGGGCCCTGCCTGAGGACCTTGATAAAATGCAGACTCTGATTCAGTGTAACTGGGGTGATGCTGAGGTTCTGCCACCCTAACAAACTCCCAGGGAATGCCTGCTGTTGGCTCTGAGTGACAAAACCCAGCCTTCCTCTCTATTCCTCAGCTGGCGATACTGAAAATGGGGAAGTCTGAGAAGCAGTGAGGGAGGGAGGCAGTGAATCATGTTTGTCAAAATCACAGCAGGTAAAAGCATGAACCTTGACTGCCGCCTTCTCTGCACAACTCCAACAGTTACTTATCCTCCTGGTGGCTCGGTTTTCCCATCTGCAAAATGGGAATGAGAACAATCACCTCAGAGGTCCGCTGTGAGGATGAAATGTGTGTGAAGCATCTTATGTTCAGAGTGTTCAATAAAGAGAACTACCTTCGCGCTTTACATGGCAGCTAAGCGTTAGACCGCGATGGGAAAGAACCTCTCTTACTTTCCAGTCTCTCCTTGCACCCAGGAAAATACTCGTGGAGAAAGCAATTCTGTTGAGGAAATATTGTAGGCCCTGCTCATTCTTTATGGAAAACTACTTTGCTGACAACATGAGAAATATTATCAGTAACAAGAGCTATAAATACTGTATTAGTTTGCTAGGGCTGCCATAAAGTTCCGCAGAATGGGTGGCGTAAATGACAGAAATTTATTTTCTCACGGTTCTGGAAGTGAGAAATTCAAGATCAAGGTGCTGTCAAGGTTGGTTTCTTTGAAGGCCCCCTCCTTGTCCTGTCCATGGTCCATCATCTCCCTGTGTCCCCACAGAACCTTCTCTCTGTGAGTGTCTGGGTTCCACTTTTCCCTTCTTATAATGATACCCATCATGTTGGATTAGGGCCCACCCATCTGAATTTATTTTACATTAATCATCTCTTTAAAGGGCTTATTCCCAAACACAGTCACATTTTGAGGGGTTAGGACTTCAACATATGAATTGCAGGGAGACGCCATTCTGCCCACAACAGACAGAGAGGATAAACCCAAATGGAAATAACACGTGTAAGTGGGTGCACAAGCACCCCAGTCTTGGCTTCAGCATCTGGTGCGATGCCGTCCTTCATTCTCAGGCAAATGCGATCCACTGAGGAGGAGGACCCCTTCCATGGCAGGAAGGCAGCGAGGGTCAGGGGCTTCCAAACCCAGCGGAGCTGGCGCACCTCTGCTCTGCTCCTGACCACTGGGAACGTGGGTGAGTCACCTGATGTCGCCGGGAATTCTTACGTATAAAATAAGTGTAACAGTGCCCACCTCATAGGGTTATTATAAATATTAAATGGGTAACGTGTGTCCGCAGATCTTTTCTTTCTTACTCAGCAGAACAAATGGCCAACGGTTTGTTATAGATTACCTTCGAAGGCTGATGTTTCAGGGAGGGAAGGGGGCCAACCTTGCATGCAGGCCTCTGCGGAGGGGGAGGGGCCAGTGTGCAGAGGGAGCCCAGGGATCTTCTTGGAGAGAAAAGACTGATTTTTTTCTCTGTTCCCAGACCTTCTCCCTGAGAGTTGGAGTGAGAAAGATCTATGGAGGTGAACGTGGGCAACCCAGAAAAAGATCCAAAAGTGGGAAAAGACGACCGGTCCAACTGAGTCAAGAGATGTGGGACTTGGGGTCGGCCTTGGCAACGCTCCCAGAGAGGAGCGTGCAGGAAGAGGACTCTGGGTCCCAGCGCTTGGTGCTGTCTTAGTTCTGCACATCCCACAGGGCCAGTGTATTTTAAGATCGGCAGCCCTAGAGGCTCAGTTCTGTTAGGAATGACAAGGGGCCTCTCAGGTGAGAGGCAACCTCTTCCTTTGGAAAACTGCTGGGTAGGTGGGCTGAGGATCCATCTCGGCAGCATCTCAAGCGAAGACTGGGCGGCAGCTCAGCTCTGCTGCTGCCATTTGCAAAGCTATTCCGTGAAGCTGGGCCCCACCCCAACACCCCGGGGTAGCCTGGCTTCTGGTGGATGTGGCTCCATGGGCGCGTAAAAGGAGAACTGTGGGCCGTCTGGCTGTGAGCCTCCTGGGTAGTGTAGCCCTGGGGCACATAACAGTCCACCCTCCAAGGACCCTCCCCTCTCCCTTGCAGGAGATGCCACTCTCGCAACTGGGGTTACTACAGGAGCAGAGAACTGGGGCCCACGGCCGCCGCCACACTCAGTGCCTTTCACGCAGTCGACCCACTGAAACAGGACCAAATCCACCTGAACTTCTTGCCGCAAGACACATGCCAGGGCTTCTGGGTTCCTGGACGCGTGAAGGGAAGGGAGACGAAGCCCCGAGCTCAGGTGGAGGGGACTTGTGAACTTCCAGCTCTCACCAGCAGGTGGGGCCTCGAACAACGCGATCTGGGGCTGAGCGGAACTTGGTGCCCGGTGAGAGGGGCACTTGGCACCGTCACCAACACACAGCGACCAGCTTTCTAAAGATGGTCGTTGTTACCATAGGAAAGGTGACTACACTCACATGATCTTCCCACCACCACCGTTTCATTTTCACAAAATGGAAGGAAAAGAAGGAATTTCTCCCTACTAGCAGAAGAATGAAACTCGAGTCAGAAGTATAATTTTTCCTTAGCCTTAAAGGACTCAGTAGGAGACAGGACAAGCCCTGAAGTAACCTTCCTTTTACTTTCTTACCTACACTTCTACCTTTACTCCTTAAATTTCAGTCGCCTACTCTACCTATAACCATAGCAACGTAGCTGGTGGGGAATTAGGGAAACTCCTACTCATTCTTCTAGATTCAGGTACGTCTTTGCCTTGTCTGGGAAGCCTCCTCCGATCCTCACGTCAGCCTCAGAGGAGACACCCTCCCAGCTGCCACACCATGGATGTCTTGTGCACACCTATACCAGAAGGCTATTGCATGGTTTGCAGATTCTGTTTACTTGTCTGTCTCTGTAGCAACCCCATGATCGCCTTGGGCCTATTCACGCCCCAGAGCTCAGGTTAGTGCCTGGCACGTGGGGATTGCTCAGCACATCTGCACTCAAGGGTGTTGGAAATTTTAGGGCGAGGATAGGATGTTGCACTGAACGAGGGTAGGTGGGGCTGGGAAGCAGGTCATCCCAGGAATGGAGCTGAGCCGGAGTGGCCTAGGGCACGCTGGCAGCACAGCCGGGGAGGAGATGTAAGTCTTGTCCTCCTGCAGGAAAGCTCTGCCTGGCGTGCAGGCTGTTGGAAGGGGGAAGGGGAGATAAGAAACTGGAGAAGCGCAGTGAGGATGGAAACGGAGATTAGAGGTGGAGGGATGGAAAGGGGAGGGAGAAGTTGAAATCCAGACCAGTGTGCAGCCCTTGAAACAGGTCAGGGCCAGAGGGGAGACCTGGTGAGAGGGGCCTCAGGTTCTACTTTTAAGTGGTGGTGACTGTGTAGTGGAGTGGGGAGTGGGGTTTCGGGGCTGCACAGTTTAAACAGGAAAAAACATCTGTGCAGAATTCCTCTTCCTTGGCTCAGGGAGGTGGGAAAGGAATCGGTCCAGAAGGGATACCTTGTAATCACACGTTTAACCTTTAAACGTGTGCCACGTCACAGACATCATCTCGTTTAAAGGCAATATGGAGTGATAGCCAGGCAGACTGAGGTTCGAATCCCAGGTCTTCCACTGATTAGCTATGTGAATTTAGATGAATCACTTCAGGTCTCCAAGCTTCAATACATCCTGTAAATTAAGGATATTAAAACCTCCCTCAACGGACTAATAAGAAAAATTTAAAATAATGTTTGTAAATTGCTTAGCATGGGCCTTGACACAAGTGGACATTTAATACTAATTCCACCCTTGGTCCTCACTTCGAAGCCCTAGCCATGGGTATGTTTCTCAAGTGTTTCCGAGTGCAACTAAATTGCACCCAATCTTAACCACGATTTATTTTTTTTAATGGGGTGCGAGGGCTCAGTATATTTGCACAATCCCTAATTAGCACAGATGTCCTCTCTGGGGGTCTACAGAAGACCATGTGAGCACTTGCAAGCTTTTGGACCATACTCCTCTCCTTTCCCTCATCTGTCACCTGGTGGATGCAATCTGTGCCAGTTTATTTTCTTGTTCTTTCACCTTTGAGTGATGAGGCAATAATCGTTGCCGCAGGAGCATTTACTCAGCCGAGCTATTTCACCAGCCCTTCGCCCTCAAATATACTCTTTGTTCCCCGACTGAAAATTGGGCTGTCTTTCAGGACCAGAGATGACACGGCAACGCTCTTCACCTTCAATGGGCTTTGTTTGTTTTCTTACAATAACAATAGGTTGTGAGCTATCCAGAAACTGTTTCACTTGGGATCTCAGCCTTATTAATAAGAAACATGATCGGAGAATTGAAGCAGTAGGCTGGAAATTTGTGCAATTACAATTCCAACCTTAGCCATAAAGCTGTCACATAGCAAAGGATGGATGGGTGGGCATATAAACTGAAATTTCACATAAGGAGTCTCAAATACGGCTCTGTTTGTGTGATAACCATCTTACGTAGGGAAGGAGGAGGTGGTCTCCTCTGTGTTCTGTCATCAATCTAATTCCCAGCGCATCTTGTCACTTCTTTATAGTAAATTTAATGAGATTCCGTATACGCACCAGAGAACACGAGGTGCATGAGAAAGTCAGGTTTCAACTTAGGGCCAAGAAGTAAGGGCAAAACACCCATTTTACCTGTCTTACTGTTGAGAGAGATATTTGCAGGCACCGAATAGCATTCGTTGTGCCTTAAAGCTGGTCACGGAAAGATCACTCATACAGTGAAATGGTCAGCAGATGCAAATGAATTCCAGTCCGCAGACGCTTCATCCCCCAGCAAAGGTGGGGCTCAATGAATTTTGCCACTTCTTCGACAAGTCACGTAACCTCTATGAATGTCAGTTTTCTCAACAGCTCAGTATTACTCTTTCCAAGCACACACGGAACATTTATACAAACTGACCCCCACCTGGGCCACAGAAACATCTCAACAAACATATGAGAGTCTGTATCACTCAGACTGCATTACCTGTCTAAAATGCAGCAAAATTAAAAATTGCTCAGTGAAAACATAACCAATCACTCCATCATACTGTGTTCTAATATAGTTAGAAAATATAAAATACTTTTCTAAATAAATGCTTGATCAGTTAAGAAATATTACAAAATTATTAAGTATTTAGCACTAAATTACAACCAAAAAAACTATATATCAAACAGCCAAAGCAGTGTTTGAAGAGAAATTTATAACCTTAAATGCATATACTAGGAAAAAGAAAGATTGAAAATTGATTTATCAATCAACTAAAGCAGTTAGAAAAGAACCATAGCCTGGATGTCTCATTGGGGGTGGGAGAAAGACTAAAGGTCACCATGGACATTAACAAAACAGAAAAGGGAGAAGAAGAAAGAATATCAACACCACCAAAAACTTTTTTTGAAAAAAATAATATAATAGAGAATCCTTTAGTGAGATCTATTAAAAAGAAAGAAGACATTAGTAAATAGCATCAATAACAAGGAGTACATAATTAAGTCAACTTAAAAATAAGAAAATATTATAATCAACTTAAGCCAAGATATTTGAAATGCAGGTAAAATAATCAGGTTTTTTGAAAAACTATAAATTACCAAAATTAAATCAAGGAGAAATAGAAAACTTAACCGGACTTTATAATAAAGAAATTGAATCATTCATTTATTTAAGAATCTCCCCATGACAAAACAATAAGAAATTATTTTTAGCGTACAGATTGCCAAAAATCAAAAAACATCTGCAATGCCAAGAATTGTCAAGGATGAAGGGAAACGGCAAATTTTAGATTCAGATGACGGTGCAAGCGCTTGGGAGAGGAATTGGCGGTGTCTTCTAAACTTGTAGCTCCGCATACTCCCTGGGACCCAACAAGTCTGCTCCCAGGAATGTGCTCGAGAAAGTCCGGTGCATGGCTCCAAGAACAGATAGACGTACAGCACCGGTCAATGCAGTACCTTCTGAAATGGTGCGGAACAGAAACTAATGCAGGCCTCCATCAACAGGAAGCTCGACAAGTATCATGTGTGCATGTACACGCATGCAGTATGTATAGAGAGGGAGACACTAGTGGGTGAGATAGATGAGTTAAATACATGTTTCAACAAAGATAATCCTTAAATGCAAAACTCGGAAAAAGCAAGTTGCAAAAGTATACATATTGTGTAACATTATGTAAAAGTTTTAAGAACACAAAACATAATAGTATCCATCGTAGATTCAGACAACTAGGTACATATTGACACAGTAACTTTAAGACCTGGATGGAAGGATGCAAACCCATTTCAAGACAGGGGAAGAAGGAAGGGAAATAGGGTGAGAAATATTTAATCATATTTGTAACAAATATAAAACATAATAAAACTTTTTTTTCAGGAAAAATAAATGCAAATGTGTCAAATTTGGGCAGTGTTCATGGATCACTCTGTATCAGTCTGTGTATTTCTACTGTATGCTTAAAATGTTTGTGGTGTTTAAAAATATAGAGAAAATCGTATCCGCTCTTCTGGCATAAGCATGAAAGGGTATTTTTCAAATGTTCGGTAAACAACACAGTCCCGTATGAGTGGGAGCTGGTGTCCCCTTCTGCTGCCTGCCATGGATGTCTCCTGTGTGGCAGAGCCTGAGGCAGAGGGGCGGAGCCAAACCTGAGCCCCTCTCACCTGCAGTTCAACGGGTCAGTGTTAAGATCATTGTCAAGATAAAAGGCTGGCTGACGCTCACGTGGCATGTCGAAATGGATTTAGCCAAAAGTGTGGAGAGTCAGAATCGGAAAGGGAAGCAAAAGGAGGGGGTGGGGGAAAGGTACTGGGAAGATGAAAACCAGGGTCCAAGGGTCTAACCAGGCAAGAGGAAATAGTGTAAACACACTCTGGAGATGAAGGCTGAGATCCACAGCAGGTTTTCACACGGGTTGGAAAGTCGGCTCTTTGTAAAAAATGGAATAAACAAGGGGTGGGGTTGTTATTTTTTCTGTGAGATATGTTACTTAGCAGTTTTGTAGAATTGGTTTCACTTGTGCAGGCAGCTTCTTTGATGATACTTCCTGCTCTTGAGACTCAGGCTGTTTTTCCTCACATGTCACGTTTGTCTTTGCATTGTGGAGGGAAAATGGACAAATTCACTGTTAGTTAAGAGCGTGACCCCTGGCTGGTGTGGCTCAGTGGATTGAGCGCAGGCCTGCAAACCAAAGGGTCGCCTGTTTCATTCCCAGCCTGGGTTGTAGGCCAGGTCCCCAGTAGGGGGCGCATGGGAGGCAACCACACATTGAGGTTTCTCTCCCTCTCTTTCTCCTTCCCTCCCCCTCTAAAAATAAATAAATAAAACCTTAAGAAAAAGAAAAAAAAGTGTGTGGGGAGGGGGGCATGAGCTCCAGGGCCAAACAGACCAGAGTCTGAATCCTGGCTCTATGACTTAATTCAATGTGTGCTCTGGCATGTCATTTAAGTTCTCTGAGCCTTCATATATTTTTCTAAATTGTATTTTTCAATTACAGTTTGCATTTAATATTATTTCGTATTAGTTCAAGGTGTACAGCACAGTGGTTAGACTGAAATGTCATATTCTCCCCTGTGAGATGGAACTAATGAAGGTGGGGCCTCCACCTGTGTGGGTCAAGGAATCACTTAAGAGTGTCGACCATGTTCTGGGAAAAAAAATAATTAAATCATGGTTCCACAACTACTGTCAGTCATCTAGAAAGCAACAGCGTATTTCAGCAAATGTCGATCTTTTCTTATTCCAGAGTGCTGTTAGGAGAGATCGTGCTTACCGATGACACAATTCACAAAAGGCGGTTGATCCTCTCTGGGGCCAGTCCCTTTGCAGATCTGTGGGGTTTCCAGGCAGCAGGGCGCCGGTCCTCTGCAGACAGTCAGACGCATTCCTCAGCCTCGTCGAACCAGTCTGATCAGGGCACACCGCTTCTGGCAATCTCCTTTGGTTCCTGGTCCAGCCAGGGGTACAAACTGAGGTTACCTAGAAAGTTGGTTCTAACATTTGGTTAAAAAACAACAACAACAAAAAGACAAAGGAGAATGATGAGAAAATGTATTCTGGATCCAGGTGCAATGGTTGCAAAAACATTATGAAATGTCCCAAATGCCACTAATGGTAAATGTATGTTCTGTGTACTTTACTACAAGAAAGAGAATGGCACACAGCTAACCCCTGAAAGCCACAGACTAATCTACCAGACACAGAGTCGGATTACAAGCCCTGTAAAGAAACGGGAGCGAGGGAGTCACTTTATGAATTGACAGAGATGTGTAAAAGATGTAAGCACATCATTCATGACAGCTAAAAGTATTCCATATCATGCAAGTGACGTTTAGCTTATCAAGGTGAACTGAAGCCGGATCTGTCCGACCTCTAAGAAACCCTTGCACAGTTCGAACTCAGCTTTATGCACCCAGTGTACAATACACACAGTGTGACAGGTTCCCACGGTGCCACTCTCGGTGTGGTAAGGCTACTGCAGTTCTCCTTCTATCAAAGGGTCTGGTATAGGCCCTTCGCCATTATGCCATTTCCTGAGAACAGCATAAAACTGTGCTTTTGTTCTTTTCTCTTCCCAAAATTAAAGTCCGGCGTTTGTTATTTTGGACTCCATATGTTTAAAGAGGAAATAAGAATCCATTAATTTAGAAAGCTTCTGACATTGAAGATCTTTTGCTATGTGTTAAAGCATTCCCCATCCAATGTGCAAAAGGGTCACCAGCAAGACTCTCCTTGCCCACGTGAGCACACTGCTGCTCCATCACCAGTGGAGTCCACTTCCCTCCCTGTTCAGTCTGAGGTGGTTTTCTTTGACCAACACAAAGCGACGGAAGTGACATTCTGGGACTTCTGAGCCCAGGCCTTTTAAGCACCAGCAGCCTCTGCTGTCACTGTGATGCCATAAAGAGGTCCAGGCTGTACAACTGGAGGGAGGCCACTCGGGGAGGCCCTGCAGGTAGGGATGCTCCATGGAAGGAGGAAGATGGAGGCGCCTAGCTGGAGGTCATCAGCATGAGGGCCCCAGACCTCCCAGCTCAGCCCACTCGCCAGCTAAACGCAGCTACAGGAGTAAACCCAGCCAACACCCCATGAGGCAGAAGAATGCCTAGTCAAACCACAGAATCATGAGCAAGAGAAGTAGTAAATCATTGTGTAAAGTTGCCAAGTTTGGGGCTGATGGTTGTGCGGTAATTGACTTGGCGTGGGTAACCGCACGTGCCCAGGAACACACAGGCCTCTGATTGGAAAAGGTGTGTGTTACCTGTGTCCTCCCTGGAAACCTCAGTGGCTGCTCATAGAAGAGCTAGGAAGATGGAGAAAGCCTATGTTCACTTGCTTCCTGGGTTTTGTGTTAATGTAGTAGGAAAGGCAAGGACTTTGGGGTCCAACCACTTGGATTTGAATATGCAGCTTTCCCTCTTTCCAGTGGGCCACCACAAACACGACATGGCTTCTCTGTGTCTTTCTACAAACTAGAAATGATCTTAATTCTTCACACAAGGTTCCTTTGTGGAAGTCAAGTGAGATTTATCCTACAGATGTTTACTAAGCTCTTCGAATAGACTTGGCTCAACCCATCACATTGTCGGCTCTTTGAGAACAAGCTGTCTGTCCTCTCCCTTTTTCTAAAGTTCCAAAAATATTTATTGGAGGCATGAACTGTGACAGATCCTGGTGACACAAAGAGGAAGGGAGACTTGATTTCTGAAAATTCAAGGTTAGTGGTGAAGAAGGTGTAGAAACTACACAGTGGTATACACAATTTCCCCTTTTACATACAGCGATTCACTAATTTATTCCTGAGAGCTGCTAACTCTTCCCACCTCGTTCCCAAGAGGATTTGCAGGAGCTTAAAAAAATTACATCAAATATAAAAGGATAAAGTGTAGATAAGAAAATGAAAGGAAAGGGAAAACGAAGGTCAGAACAATAGTTTATTAATCTATAACATTGATTGTTTTTAAGCTGATATCTTCACTTTAGATCACTAAACTGTCACTACTGCCAAGATTTCTAGAAGCAATAAAATCTGTTTAATTGGCCACCTGCAGTTTTGCCATAAACCGATCCACTCAGATTTCACTATTCATTTCAATTGGTAGGAAAGTACTTGGGGAAAAAAAACCCTCCTCCAGCTGGGCTAAATTGGCCAGTTCATTCTAGGAGTGTGACCACCGTGTGTGTGGTGACCAGGCAGGAGGAAGCGGAGACTCATAGGCAAAAACTACCATATTTTGCTGTGTATAATGCACACCCATGTTTCTGGCCCCAACTCTTGAGGAAAAAAATCTTTCGTTTTAATTTTGTAATTCAATTATTTATTTATTTATATTTAGATGCGCTTTTTTTTTGTCTTATAAAGGAATTTTAGCATTTGTTTTTGAACATTTTATGGTACAAGACATTTTATGAAACAAATAATTACAAAACATGAGAATAGATGCAAAGTGTTTCAGGTACTACCTGTATATAATGTGCACCCTTATTTTTCTCTCAAAAATTTGGGCAAAAAAGTGTGCATCATATATGGTGAAACACGGTAAAGGCAGCTGGTAGCTAAAAACCAGGCTTCACACTCGTGACTCTATCAGTTATAAGATGTGACCTCAAATAGATCATTTTTCTTAAGCCTCAATTTCCTTGTCAGTAAAATGGGTTAAGTAATAGTACTTGCAACATAAGGTTAGCATGAGAATTAAATAAGATAATCCACGTGGCACATAGCAAAGTTTCAAAAATGGTAGCTGTCGTCACCACTGCAATAGAGAGATGCAGATGGTGGACAAGAGTGGGTCTCCCGTTCTTGGGCAGCTGTAACTTTATCGTAAGTCTGAGTAGGTGGGTATCAGTCAGGACCCTGATAGCAAGTAGAATGGAGGTAATACAGTATTTTGAAAATTATTGACTTTGTTTTGTATTTAGCTTGTCAGAGCACGTGATTCTTACACTAGGCTTTCTGAGGCATTCGTCTACCTAGGGAGATTAAAAGTGTTACAGAGGAATGAAAAAAAGAGATCCAGCTTCTGGCACTCAAGTAGAGGGCTTTACTGCACTGCTCGACTTTGCAAATCCGACTTTTAAGAGATAATTGTCTGTCTTCCTTTACCTCCATCTTTACCCAGGCTTACAGAGATTCATACAGGAAGAAGCGGTATTACAGGAGGAAGGATAAAGGAGAGAAGGCAAACCCTCTGTTGTCTGCTTGGGCTTCCGGGAAGGAGACACCTTGAGGGCTGTTCCGAAGCAGCTAGGAGAGCAGTCATGTCACACCCTTTAAATTTGGCAGCTTAGCTAGATCAGGCAGAGAGTCTTAAAGTCTGGGTTTTCCGAGCTGCTCTCAAGTGTCGAAGGGTTGCAATAAGCCTGCCGTGCTGAAGAAGCAAAGCCTCCTAGAAGCTAGTAGGACACTGGTGGGGGCAGGGGGCAGGACGCTGGACAGGGACCGGTCAGGGAATGAGGTGGAGGTTCAGTGGCCTGCAGCCAGAAACCATGAGAGGAGGCCAGGACAGCAAAGGGGAGAACTGGCCACATCCTCTATCACCCCCACATCATGTTGGAAGAAGCCTGCTCTGTGTGACCTTGGACAGACCACTTAACCACTCCGGGCATCCATCTCCTTGTCTATAAAATGAAGACGTAGGTGGAATCACCTCCAAAGCCCCCATGAAATTCTATGATTCCACAATGCGAATTAATGTCCAACCTTCTCCTAATACATAAAATTAGTAATATTAAGACAATCTAATTAAAGTCACAGGTGAATCCGGTATTCCAAGAGTTGCAACGGAGTTATAAGGCCCCATGTCTGATGAATGTCAGACATACTACCTCTGACAAAAATGCCCTCTGTTATTATAGTCAAGTAAAAGGTTAAACAGAATTAACACATTTCTATTTTATGAATTTTAAGAAGAGATATTAAAACTCTGTGTTCCTTACTACCCAGCAATAAAGTGGAACAAGTTATTGATACAGGAAACAATATATGAATTGCAAAATAATTGCGTGGAGTGAAGGAAACCGAAGTACAAGAGTCCATAGTGAAGGGTCCCATTGGTGTTAACGTTTCTGTCTACAGTGGCAGAGCGCAGCTGAGGGCTTGCTTGGGAGGGGGCCTCCTGGGGGCACTACAAAGGAGGCAGAGGAAACTATTGGGGGCGATGCATACATTCACTATCATGGTTATTGGTGATAATTTCACAAGTGTATACATAAGTCAAAATTTAGGAAATTGTATGCTTTAACTATGAGTAATCTATTTTATGCCATTTATACTTGAATAAATCTGTTTTCTTAAAGATGACATTTAAAAAAGTAAAGAAACCTCTATGCATTCCTCCATTTGCCATCTTCAACAGGGAATATATAAAAAAATTCACTCTTAGCTATTATATATGGAGGAGAAAAAAAAGGCCTCACTCTTTAATAGTCTCAACACTGACATCAGATTGGTTAGACTGGACCAGAAAGCGATCATCCTACAAAGCATTAAAACGTTCAATCACAAGACGCCATGCATTTCAAAAGGATAGAGTTCACGATACTCAGACTTCAAGGATTTCAGTATGAATGATGTCATTGGCTTAGTTTTGGCCCATCAGCACCTGAGATGCTGTTTGCTTCCTTTTGGATGGTTTGCCTGCAAGTAAGGCATGCTATTGCCAGACAGTAGTTCTATCTCTGTTATAGCCCCCGAGTAGAAACAGCAGATCTTCCAGTTCAGCTGTAACTGAGTGAGAGAAAGCAGCAGGAATAAGGAAGACTAAGCAAACACTCTTAAATATGATATTTATCAATACTGGTTTTGTTCATTTGTTTTCATCTCAAAGGCAATTTTAGAAATCAATACAGAAGTATCCTTTGATTCTCTTCTTGCGAATTCCAAATTGTCACACCTTTTGGGTCTCTTCCTTGGAAAGGAAGGCTTTTAAGGAGCAAGCACTGCAAATCAGAGAAAGAACATGAGAAAAGTGTGTCAGAGTTGCCAAAACAAGAGTCCCTTGTTCCAGAGAAATCTGTGGATTTGAAAAGATTAGCAGAAGACCAGCTCAATTCACGTAACGGCACACACATGCCTAGTAAAAATTCAAAATGCTTTCTGGCTTCAGAGGGCTAAACTGGTATGCACCACAACTAAGGCCATATCCTTTAGACTTTGCCTGTTGCAACTCTAAAGCTGACAGTTAGATTCTAAAGCTGACTTTTGTTCTGTATTAGGCAGTAAGATTTTTAAAGCTGAGTTTCAGGGCACATGGTAACCAAGTTTTGTAGATTGGTCGCCAGTTCCAGCTGTATTTCAAACTCATCGAAGGACTCCTTCATTCTGGAGTAGTCGAGAAGTTCAACTTGTAAGATAAGTGACTACTTATCGCGTCCCATTATCCCGTCATTATGTGCATAGCAATGGCGAATGAGGTCAGAATACCAAGAAGGCAGAAGAGTCTTCTGGAATATAGACGAGGTCGAGAAAACACATGAATTTATTCCGTTTGGTGTGGTGGGTGGAAACTCCTAGGGATGCGGGGGCAGGACAAAGTGAGCATGACAGACATTTTCTCTCCTGCTAATAGCCTCCACCTTTTACTTAGTGGGGAGCACCGCACCCCCCTTCTCACCCATGTGGCTTGGATGGGCTTGATCTCAGCTGCAGTTCTAGAGTGTGATGAAATTGGCTTGAGCTTCCTTAGGTCCCTTGGTCACCATGGACTTTCCAAAACAGGCGTGCAATGCAGGCAAAAACAACTACATGGGAGGAGATATTGGGGCACTGGGGGAGCAATCTTCCCTTCCCTTCGGTGAGGTCATTACAAGAGACTCTCTTCTGCTGAAGGGGAGTTATAAGGACGAGGGGCCTGATCTGCTGGGTAGTCATTTCATTACTGAGAGTGCAGGGCCCAGAGTTGCCAGGAATCTACCTTGTTGAGGATAAAGCCAGCCCTGCAGAAGGCAGGGGAAAAATGGGGAGAGAAACAAGTCCTCAGTGTCAGTCTCTTGAGCTATTGGATCAAAACATACCTGAAGTCAGACACCACTGTACTTTCAGTCACATAAGTGAATAAATGCCCTTCATTGCTTAAGTGAACTTCGTCTGACTTGAAACATAAGGAGTTCTAACTAATCACGGACCATTTTACAAGGGTTGTGGACAGTCCTAAAAAATAAAAATGGTAAAAATAGTAAATTGTATATTATGTATATTTTGCCATAGTTTTTTTTAAATGTAGCAATATCTGGAAATAAAAAAATATGCCCAAATTTATGAGTCTGCAGCTTCTGAGTGTCTCTAAATGTCCCTGGAGAGGTCACCTAATTATGCAAAATCTACCTTTGCCATCATCCTCTATGGAGGCTTTTTTTCTGCAGATGTGCGCAAGCAGCCCACCTTGATGGCCGCAGCTTTTATTATTTCACTATTCATGGACCATCTGGGCTTTGGCTGAAAAAAGGGGGGAGCTGGGTAATTTGTGTATCATGTAATTTTCTTTTAGTAGCTACTATAGTTATTATTGTGCCAATTTTATAGATGGAAAAACTGAGGGTTAGAGGAGTCAGGAAACTTGCCCGTGCTCACACAGGTAGCGAGTGACAAGGCTAGGACTTGAGCTCTTTTAGGGCGACGTTGAAGGGTAGAGGCTCCTCCTAGTAGTGTTAGCTATCAGTGGAAAAAGCCAAAAAGGCTGGTCCAAAGTCTCTGAGGCACAGAGAAGCTCTCGCCAACATTTCCTCCTCTCCAGGCAACACCAGCAGAAAAGCAAACACCGGTTCACAGTGCATTCACTTCCGCATGCATTACGAAACCTCAGGATCGTCTATTTCTAATTAGACGTTTCCCCACACGCTGTGCTTTGGGGAGGAAAAGAACTGAAATTTCCTCTGCTTTCATTACTTTTGGACCGTCAGTGTACGTGCTAGATTGTGGTCAGGAAAGAAGATGGGGGTGGGGAGGACAAGGGCAGAAAACAGACTGAAGAGAAACCTGAAGTGCCCTCAGTGGCTTGCTGACGTCGTGGGGTCTGAGCAAGATGGTGATTTGGACAATTGCCCAAAGGACAAAGGTCATTCTGAGATGTAGCATGAGTTGGGCTCTGAGGAAATGGACTGGGAATGCCTCACATTCAAAAATGGGCAGAATCTGTAGCAGAGTACGGACAGAAATTGGTGCCCGAATCTCCAACTCTGGTAACGCGTTATCGAAATGTCCAAGCTGGAATTGACGTCCAAATGTCCAGTTCGGGCAAAAGGATGAGGAGGACCTGCTGTTGGGGGTGTGGCTGAACCTGGGCACAAGAGATGTCGATCGCACCTCAGGTCTGAGTGATCATTTGGTGTCCAGCATCACGCAAACTTTACTCACATTATCTCACTTAATCTTCCTTCAAGAGGTAGGTATAGACAAAGAGAGGGAAGTTTAGAAAGTCAGTTGACTTATCAAGATGCTCCCATCAGTCCAGCCGTAGACACCCGGTCTTTGAGGTAGACCGCCTACATAAGGAACTGAGATGAGACCTTGAGACTGGGAAGAGCACCTGGGCTGTTGTTCTAGGACCGGAAGCTTGAGACTCTATTCTGGTTTTCAGCCAATCAGAGTAAGTCAGACCCTTGCAGGTCCCGATAGTTGCAAAAGCAGAATTGACTCTCTGAGTAGCAATAACTTTCATGATTTGTTCAGAAAGGAATTGCTGAGCCATATCACAGCCAATTATCAGAAATAATAATGGCTTTGAAAGTCTGTCTCTTCAATCATATGTAGACAAATTGATCAATTCAACAAACATTTATTGATGTCATATTATGTGCTGAGCACTGATCTAATTGACAACAAAAGGATAAGCAAAACACATTCAAGAACTGGAAAAAGACTTTTTTAAAATTATAAGTGCAACATATTATATAAAATTTGTGAAATACATATATATAGTCATACAAGATGATACAAGATGATATACACATACAGGATGATACTATGAGGTAAACCGAGTAGATGGTACATGAAACCTCTCTGTAGTATTTTTTGCAACTTCCTGTAAATCTTTAATCATTTCAAAATAAAAAGTGTTTTTAATATATTTTCTTGATTACACTATTACA
This sequence comes from Tonatia bakeri, assembly GCA_004024845.1. Classification (NCBI taxonomy): domain Eukaryota; kingdom Metazoa; phylum Chordata; class Mammalia; order Chiroptera; family Phyllostomidae; genus Tonatia; species Tonatia bakeri. The sequence continues at coordinate 123,846 of PVIA01001448.1, read as the reverse complement.
GTTGTCCCACTTTTTCTCCTCTTTATTCCCCTCCACCCTGTACTTCCTTCTCACCATCATTCCCCCTCCCCGCCCCCCTGTAGTTCATGCCCATGGCTCATGCATATAAGTTCTTTGGCTTCTCCAAAAAAGGCTGGATTTTTGTTTTTCATGTAAAGGAAGCCTATCTATGTAGGTTGGTACTGTTAATTACAAAGATATTCAATATGCCATTGCAAATGGAATTCTGTTGATGTTTAAGATGCAAAATTTTTAATAAAAAACGATGAAGTCTAATATAGATCTGATATATCCCACTTCACCATTTTGGAGTATGATGTGGGTCATAGCTTTTAATAGTCAACTACAAAGGACTTGGACTTACAAGAAGACCCTTCTCCTGAGGTTCACCCTCCCAGACGCCCATTCTCGGTGATGCCATGGGTCCTGCTCCATGCCGTCTCCCTGGAAACTCAGGCTGCCTGGACAGTCCTTGGAAATGCTGGTTCACTGCTGCCATCACCACTTCCCCTGGTAATTACCTGGAGAGTTTGGTTGCAAAAGGCTCTAGAATCCACCACTTGCTCAACCTGAATATTTGCTCTAAACAAGGAGCAAGTTGCCACCCGTAAGTTCTCCCAAGCTAAGGGCAGACCACACCACGCAGATGAGGCAATTGCAATAGCCCACAGCACTCTCTGTACTCTCTGGACAGTCCTATCAAAATGACTAAAATTTTGGAGAGCTTCAAAGTCACAGGCTGACTACAGGCAAGCTCAATTTGCACTACTAAGCAGAACATAAAATCTCAGTCTGTGGCATCAGCATGTTGATTTAAGGTGAGCTGCATAGCTTTCTTGGAGATCAATGGGTGAAGATTTGCCTTACATATAAATAAATGAAGAGCCCATTGTGGTGAGTCTCCCAACACCAAGGAGCTAGCTGCATAGGCAACTCCAGAAACTAAAACAAATGACAGCTTCCTTGGAGGAAGAAAACCTTTGCACATGACATGCATGCACACACAGCATGCACACACACAACATGCACACACATGGGAGCTCACACATTTATGCATTTTATTCCTAGATTTTTCTTACTTTTTATATTATTTTTTGAGTTCTTTTTACTGATACCCCACAAAATAATAACACAGATCACCTATTCACCTATAAACACCATGTCACAAATAAAATTAAATTCAACAGATGAGTCATTCCACTGTCTTTTGATGCAGGTAAAAACATATGAATGTGCACATATATTTCACTGCAGTGCAATGCAACCACTAAGTAAGATGTGAAAATTGTATACTAGGTAACATATGTGAAAATCCTCATCTGCCAGAGTGAGGAAGGAACACCGACAAGAGAAGAGGCTGGGTGGAAATCAGTCATAGAATGTGAGCATTAGAAGGTATGGTAGCTGGTCTCAGAAATGGCCCCAAGGAACCACTCCTCTGGGCAGCCACACCTTTGTATTGTCGTCTCCCAAAGTGAGTCTGGGCTGCCCCTGCTCCTTGCTTTAACCAATAGAATGCAGCAGAAGCAAGTGATAGGAAGCCAGTTCTGAGCTCAAGCCTTGAGAAAGTCTGATTGCTTCTGCATTGTGCACTGAGGAGCCCTGCGTCACCATGAAATGAAGTCTGGCTATTCTGCTGGAGAGACTGCATGGGGCCAAAGAAGCCCTGAGGCTTTCTGGAGATAGTAGGAGGACCATCCCTCCAGGCATTCCAGCTGAGCTCACTCTTCCAGCCATCTCCACTTGGCTGCCGTGTGAGTGAGTCATCTTGGACTTTCCGGCTCAGTTGAGCCCCCAGATGACCGAAGTCACACAAGCAGAAGAATCACCCAGCTAAGCCTGGCCAGCCCAGACATTATGAGAGTTTTTAACAATTTTTAGTGTGCCCTGGCTGGTGTGGCTCAGTTGGTTGGAGCATCATCAGGTTTGATCCCTGGTCAGGGCACATGCCTAGGTTGTGGGTTCAATCTCTGGTCGGGAGCATTTGGGGGGGGCAACCGATTGATGTTCCTCTCTCTCTCTTCTTACTCTCTCCCTCCCTTTCTTGATCTCTAAAAGCAATGAAAATGTGTCCTTGGGTGAGGATAAAAATTTTTAAAAGAATTATTGTTCTAAACCATTAAATACTGTGATTGCTTGTTGTGCAACCATAGATAACCAAAAGAGAAAGCATCATAAAAATGATCTAATTGTAGAGATCATTCAGCCAAACATTCTCATTTGGCTTCTTCAGAGGCAGTAATTACTTTCAACTGGGCCAGAAATACAATTTTGATCTCAAGGTTTAGTTGAATATTCTTTCTATTGATTCCTAAAGGATGCAGAATGGCCATTGACTGAGTTTTTTAAAATGACCAAGGGGGACAGTCTTGCTTGAAAAGGACCATTGACAGTTACTTGGGCTTTAACTTAATCTTCAATTTATTATAGTTGTGTATTAAAAACATTTTTCTTAGGTTTTAAAGTTTACCTTATAATTCTTGTTATTTTAGTTATAAACCTAATAATGTTATCTGGTGTTCAATTTCTTAAGGTTTAATATTAAATTCTCCCAAATTACTGGCCTCAAAATTACAAATGTAGTAATTAGATCTGTTTATATATTTTAAACTAGATTTGCATAGTATCTCTTCCCACCTCCCAAGCACTTCAGATAATTTATGGGAAAGACAACACTTATTCCCGAGATTTTTTTCAAGTACTTCAGTGATTCTTGTAAATGTAATAAATCAAACTCCTTATTTGGAATGAATCAGCGTTTCTTATAAAGAGTCTAATTCTGTTAAAAATTATCTTACATCCTTCAGCTTAAATTTTCAAGTCTAAAATAAATTATGTATTTCAGATAAAATAAACTGATTTGTCTGACCCTCTAATATGCCAGGTTCTCTTACATAGTAAGCACTGTATCAGTTAGGACACCCCATAAGTCATGCTGCAGCAACAAACAATTCCAAACATCTCAGTGACTTAAGACAACGGTTTGACTTTTCACTCATATTCCATGTTCCCTTTGTGGTAGCTGAGGAGTGTCCTGCAGGCCTGTGGACTAAGGGCCCAGGTTGAGGGAGAAGCCACTCAATGGAGCATTGCTGGCGGCAGAAGGGAAGAGAGAAAGTGGCAACCCGTGTCCTAGTTCTTAGAGCTCGAGCCCCCGGTGACCCCTGTTATATCTGTTTACAGGGCCTTGGCCAGACCAGTTCTGTGGTTACATCTAACTCCACGGAGGCAGGAAAGCGTACAGTCCTAAGCATAGTTTTCTGCTCATGAAGCTCAGAGCTGGAACCAGTTCCTAAGAATAGCCCAAATGGCCATCACATACACTTTAAATAGAAAATGTAATCCTGACTATCATAAACACAATACCAAGTTTATTGTTATTGGTAAAACTGACCCAATTGGTGTGTTAAAGAAGCCAGCTTGTGCTGACTTGCTAGAGTTGATTGTTAAATTTTCAGAAATTTTACAATAATTACTAGAGTTTAAATTATACAAACCAAATAAATTTCATAAACTTAATAATAAATTTAGATAAATTACATCTACAATAAAGGTAATAAATATTTAAAACTCCTTATTTTACTACATTCTACTATTACCTATGTTGTTAAGGTCATTTACATCTGCTGTGTCTGTAACGGTGGAAATAATTTTCATTGCTGTTCTCTGGCATTTCTTCCCAAATCTGCCTTTAGCGGCATCTCACTGTTAGCTTACTGTCGGCCACGGTGAGAACAGTCACGTGACGAGAATCAGCAAACACCACAAAGCAGGGTTTGACTGACGGTTTCGTTGGTGGTCTAGATTTAAGAAAGTGATGGAGGTGTTAATAATGCAGTTCCAGCTTAACTGTGGGTGGTCTCTATAACCATTACACTGCGGATAACACAAAAGATCGAAGACATATTTTTCCAGGGTTTAAAAATTATGTCATTCAGTTAAGAAGTCAATCATGTCACCAATAAATACGTGAAACCCCAAGATGAATCTTCACGGTTTCACTTCCGTCTTACCAGTAAATGAGAAGTGTTCACCAACACTCATATCGGAGCTACACTTACTCGTCATTTGCAGCCATTGGCTGACTGTGGACGTAAGATTGAAAAGCAAAAGTATTTTGACAATCAATTGCTATGTAGAACTTAAAATTAAAAGTATTCTATATCGTATTTGTTTATTATGTGCTATTCATCTTTTATAGCAATAACATGTACAATAAGCATACACATGTAAACATTTCTATGTATGTATATAACATACAGACACATGAGCATGCGTTTGCACACCTATCCCCCAGAGGGCTGGTTGTTGAACACTCACCAGCACCCTTGGGCTTACTGCACATCAGTACACCTTCCTGAGGTTGCAACGTCTGGGCAAACCTTGTAACTCTGAAATTGGAAGTTACTAAAACCTGCCAGGCTTGGCTTGGTTGACTCTTAGGCGCTTGTGATAAGAAATTTAAAAAATAATCACTATGATAAAAACAAAGAAAAAAACTCCCCACAGGGATAGAAAGAACGTGGACGGACCAATGGGCTCGTTTCAGCACTGTGCAAAGGAAAACCCAAGTCCTGATCCGTGAAAAGGTGCTGGCTCCGCCTCCCTGATGATGGCAGGCTTGGAGCGAACGACGAACGGTGGTGTGGAGGGCTGTGGAGCCGCTGTGCCGCTCGGCATGCAGGGAGACTTTGCTTTGAGCGACAAAGGGTGCAGACCATCAGCTCCAGTCCCCAGTCTGGCCTGCCAGAGCTGTAGTGTGCAGCGTGGCTGAGCCCCCTAGGTGACAGTGTCGAACTAAACTTCTCTTCACACAGCACAGGTTTCAGCAGCACCCAGGAGCACGTGGAGCAAACTTCAGGCTCAAGCAGTTCAGTATGACTTTCCGTCCAAAGCTTCGAAATCCAAGCTGGAGTAAAGGTTTAGGGTCAGATGAGAACTGTTTTCTAGGGAGGTAGTGGGAGCTTAATTTTAGGAAGGAAGAGGGGACGGGGAAAGAGGAGGAAGGGGAAAAGAAGGAAAAAGGCAATTTCCCTGGGCTTTAAAGACCAACCAACATTAAGTTGGGTTCAAATCTAGCACCACGACAATGGGCGTGATATTCATCCTTAAAACAGACGTATTATGGAAGGGCAATGAGAGCTGTCACGTAGACAAATCTTGCTAGGTTGCCGGAGCGTGATGCCCCAGCATACTGGGGAGCTTGCCACCAAAGCCAGAGCTAGGGAGGCAACGGAGAAGAATGTGTCCTAAAGAAAGAAGGGACTTTAAAATATCTTTTATTTTATGTTTTTAATGTTATTTTTTTATTTTTAGCGGTGGGGGGAGGCAGAAACAGAGGGAGAGAAACATCAATGTGTGGTTGCTTCTTGCAAGCCCCCAACTGGGACCTGGCCCACAACCCGGGCATGTGCCCTGACTGGGAATAGAACCGGCGACCCTTTGGTTAGCAGGCTGGCGCTCAATCCACTGAGCCACACCAGCCAGAGCTAAAATATCTTTTAAAACTGTTTCTTAGACCTCAAAATTTTAGGCCCAACATCAGACAAAGCCTCACCTGACTAGAATCGTAGGTCTAAATGTAAGTCATCTAAATTCTCTGAGTCTACATTCTCTCCTGTTGGTAAGATGATACCCATCTCACTGGTGTTCAGATTAAATGAAAACACATACAAAGTGCTTGGCACATAGTAAGTGGTCAATAAATGGCAGCCATAATTATTTCTACTTAGGCCTTTCCATCAGAATTAGACTAGCAGTGCTTTACATATATATATATATATATGTTTTTTAAGTCTAAGGAAGTGCTCAACCTAGGGTGTATTTCTCTAATTTCCTCTAAATTAGAAATTGCTTCATCAATGATTTCTCCAGAAAGTTACTGAGGATGTGTGATTAGAGCAGATTCCCTGGGACTTGGGAAAAACGATCCAGTCTGACATGGTGTCCTTCCTGTTCAGTGGCCGTCACTCATCTTCTTTTGTTACCTGTATTTCAGGCATCATGTACAGAAAAAAAAATAGCCCCCAAAAGACCATGCAAAGCAGACTTTTAGAGACATGAACGTTTGGGGGGAAACGTGCCCCTGGTGGTTCTGCTGTGGTGTCATAAATATTTACTTGAATGAATGGATTTTTAATCCCCTGAACTCCACAGTGGAGAACCTCTGGGAGAATGTTCAAATTTTGTTGCCAAGCTGTGCTTACTTGCCCTAATTTCCAGTTAACTTTCGCATGCCCAGAGGGTAGATGGCACAACACTTTTAGTGCTTCTAAGGACTTACCAGACAGACATTTTATGTCCTGGAAGGTCCCTGGCTCTGCAAGGGCGTGTCCTGCCCTTGCTCTGAGCCAGGGTGCACATGGGTGTTTATGGCTGGTCACACTCTGTTCCCCTGGCAAATTAAAGGGAAAGACCCAAAACCAATCCATTCTCTCCTTTAGTAGTAACAGAAGTGAGGTTAGGTTTGTTCTGTTCATGGTTAGTGTAAGGGTGAGTCATTAGCCACCTCTAAAGCCCCTGCAGAGATCTTTGTACTTTTTTATCATTGGTGCCAGAGGGAGAGTTTCACCTGCAATCTCCAGAGAGTTGGCTGGGCTTTGACTTAAAATGCCACTCCTTTTTCTATGAGTTTCTGTGTTCTGTTCCCACTGAACTACCAGCTTCACTCTGATCGACATGCTAGCATTTCTGCCTGAAAAGATACATGGGACCTCTCCCTCTGTTTGGAGGCTAGCAGCAAATGATGGCGGGCAGTGATTTGCGGACATGTGCAATTTTCCCTGGAAACTTCACAAGTGTTAGGAGAGACAGAAATCTGAAAGATCCTGTATTGCCTTCAAATCAACTCAACTGGGATTTGAAGTTTTGAGATTTTGGAGTTAAGGTTCAAAAACACTTCAGTTCTCCAGCCCTTCCCAAGTATCTTCAGAGAAAGTGCTGGAAGTGATTTGAATTCCTGCTCGTCAATTAGGTAAGGTCCTGGAGCATCAAGATGAGGGTGTTGGCATATGAGGGGCGTTCCTACGGGGGTATCGTGGCTTCGTTTACATCATCCAACTCGTGAAGTCTGAGACCTGGGACTTATTGGCAGCTCGACGTCCTTTCGTTCTGATCAAGGTGCCTACGCCTGGCACTCCTGGGCTGTTCAGGCATTAATCACTGCTTTGTGGTGGAGACAGACGCCTGATTATATCACTGCTGAGACTTCACAATCCAACCCCCAACGGGTCCACTGGGATGCAGTTTTAGGCCAGTCTCTAATTCCACTGGACTGAGTATAAATATGCTTCAAGGTAGCACCACTCTGTGCTACCTTGTCCCATAACAAAGACTTCTGGATTCTATGGTATATTCTCTGGGAGTAAGCTAACACCAGACTTTACACCACCCCTAACTTGAATGCGCTAAGGCCACTGGTGTCAAGCTGACAGCTCCTACAGTGAACGGAGCAAGCTCTCTGTCCATTCGCTCAGAACCAGACATCCCCCAGGAGATGGTTGGGACAAATTCACTCTGCACTTTACCCCTGTTTTCATTGTCACACCTGTCATGGGTATTCCATTCCATCCATGGTCTCAAAGTGTGGTCCTTGGATCAGAGTATCCATATCACTTGGGGATTTGTGATAAAAATCCTCAGGCTCCACTCCAGATCTACTCAATGGGAAACTCTGGCAGTAGTTTCTGATTATGCTTTAAAGCAATCTGTGCTTTAACAAGCTCTCCCGTGATTCTGATGCACATTTAAGTGTGAGGCCGGCTGCACTGCAGCAGCATCTCCACAACACTTAGCGTTTCTTTGTTCTTGAATCAGCTCCCCGCTGTTCTAACGCACTGTCCCCACCCTGACCCTGCTCTCCAATGGACCCTGGGGAGCAGCTGCTCTGTGATAAGCAAACATTGCCCTTTACCTCCCATGTCTTCCAGGAATGTTCCCCATCCCCCTTGCACTGAGTGAAACCTTCCCTAAAGCAGCCCCTGTGGTGGCAGATCGGTATTTGCGTTTATTAACAACTTACTAACATCTACTTACCGTTTATCCCTTGTCCTCAGACCTCTCCCTTGGTATTTCTAGATCATTACTTCTTTCCCACCCCCTTGTAAAAACTCCTACTCCTTCCAGGCTCATGCCCTGGGGTTATACCAGCCTTCCCCCTTCTCCTTATTTAGGTCTCTCCTAGTGGGCTCATCCAGAGTCACTTCAAAGTCCTCAGTGGTAAGTCCATGGTGATGGCTAACACCTGACCTCTCAAAATTCGTTGACCACCTTATTCCCAATGACCTTCTCCTTTGGTCCTCTCCCATCGACTCCCGTGGTCACATATAAAACCTGTACCCCTTGAAACGGCTTTACCTCCAAAATCATAAATACAAGCATCCCACCCCCGAACACAGATTCTTGCATTAGAATTTCCTCGACTCCAACCTCTTTGAGATACTTAGCTCCAAAAACTACCCTCTAACTTTCTTCATATAATCATCTCCTTGGTTCCTTACCCACCTTTGACTGGAAGGTCTATCATTTCAATTAGTTTTGCAAATATCTTCATTTACTTTGTTCTTCTGACCTGTTGGTTACTACTTGGCAAAACCCAATCATGGTTGACATCAACCATCAAAAAATCAGGTACTGCATAAGCACCAACTTTGTGACAGGCGCTTTTATAGGCACTGAAGATGCAAAATGGACAAGTCAGATCAGGACTCTGACTTTGTGGAGTTTATATCCTGCTGTGGGATTGGTGGGGTTGGCAGAAAATAAACACACAGTTATTTAATATATGTCAGATCATAAGTGCTTCTGAGGAAAAATAAGTAACAGGGAAGGGCACTGAAAGCAATGGGAGATTGGAGGGCAGAGAGAGGAGCGTGGTGCTATTTTAGATTCAATGGTCTAGGAAGGCATCACTGTGGCGGGGACTTTTGAGCTGAGGCCCCAATGAGCAGAAAACCAAGGCATGAGAGGACGCTCTAGAGAAGAGTAGGTGCAAAGATCCTGGGGCGGGTGTGTGCTTTGAGGAAGAACAAAGTGACAGCAGACTAGAATGCACAGAGAGGTGGAAGATGAGGTTGGGAAGATATCCAGAGGCTGCATCATGAAGGCCATGTAGACCTAAATGAGGACTTGGGACTTTGTTTGGTTCAAAGAAGCTGTTAAAGAGTTTTAAGCAGCTGACTGAAATGGTCTGATTTCCTTAAAAACAAACAAACAAAGCCACTGTGGGTACCGTGTAGAAATTCTGCTGCGGAAAAGGCATGGATGGAGCTGGGCACAGCGAGGGGCCTGCTGCTTCGGTCCAGCTGGGAGATGAGGGCCTTCCGCTGGGGAGTGAACCATACCCTTTCTCTGGAGGTGCGGTCCCTAAGCCAGCATCGTCCACATAGCCTGGACACTTTTCCAGGTAATGCAAACTTCTAGGCTCCCACTCACCTACCTATATTGACTAAACTCTGACCCTTTACATCTCCTTTCATTCTCAGCAAATAACTCTTACTTCTTACTTCACAGGAAAAAAGTCTGTCATGCAAGAATTCCTTCAATTTCTGGCTGCCGTATCTATCAAATTATTTCCTGCCAGTTTATTTATGCTAACCATAGCTTCTCCCTCTACCTGTGCTTGCCATACGTGTGTGCTCGACTATGTGCCAGCATGTTAAAAAATAAGTAACTTCCCCATCTCGACCTCCACCCCTCACTCTGCCTGCCTCAAAGCCGAACATCTTGGAAGAGCCGTCTCCATCCCCTCTCTCTCACCCAACTCCCAATCAGGCTCACATCCCTTCTGATTAGTTTGTGTCCAACCCATACTGGTTGTTAAATATTTTCAGTATAACCCGTCTCAGCTGAAATCAATAGATTTTCTGGACTCCATCTCAACTGTTCAGAATCATTTAACACAGTTGACTAATGGAAACAGCCTCTTCTTTGGACTTTTGTGATGGCACACTCTCCGGTTTTCTTCCTTCACTTCTCAGTTTTCTGTGCTGACTTTCCCCATGGGCACAGCCCTTTGAATGCTGGTGTTGCCCTTCTCTTTAATATCTCAGTAGATCTTACTTATTCTCACCTCATGACTTCAGTTGCTAAACATGGGAATGAGCCCCACATTAAAAGCTTTTATTTTTTAATATTTTATTTATTCATTTTTAGAGAGAGGGGAAGGGAGGGGGAGAAAGAGAGGGAGAGAAGCATCAGCATGTGGTTGCCCCTCACACACCCCCTACTGGGAATCTGGCCTGCAACCCAGGCAGGTGCCCTGACTGGGAATCAAACTGACAAACCTTTGCTTCACGGTCTGACCCTCAATCCACTGAGCCACACCAGCCAGGGCCCCACATTAAATGTTTAACTAAGACCTATCCTCTGAACTCCAGAGTTGAGTCAAATACCTTCTTAGCAAGTCATCTGGATGTCTCATCAGGTCTATCAGTGTAACGTGTAGAATCGAACTGTCCATCTCTTAGCTCCCCATCTAGCCCTTCTATAGAAATGGTTCTACCATCCCCGAGATGCACAAATCAGAAACCTAAGACTTATCTGTGACTCCTCTTCTCCCCTCACCACCTCTTCATCTTTCATCAGTCACCACATTCCATTTGTTGTCCTTCTAAATGCGGAGCATATATTAAATCCATTCGATTCTCTCATCTCCTGCAAGGCCCTGGTTCAAGCCGCCATCACTGGTAATAGCGGCCTCTTGTACTCCTGCATCCGTCTTTGCCTCCTAGCAGTCTATTTTCCATAAAGCAGCTGAAATGGTCTTTTTTAAAAACGCAAATCTGATTAAGCCAATATATCCTGTTTCACTCCCATGGGGTTCACAATGAGGTCACATTCCTCTTCATGTTCAAATCAGAAGACTTGGAGGCCTCCGCTTTTCTCCCTTCGGTGATAACTTCAGATTCCGGAGGTTCAGATTCTCTCACTGGATGAAACTGGAAAACCTGCTCACATTCTTTTTGACTGTTTTGATTGTCAGTAAAATACGAAACTCTACTGGTCCTCTGTTTTTAGGTAGTCCTTAACTTTTTGAAGAGTTTTTTATTAAATGTATTGGAGTGGCATCGGTTAATAACATTATATGGGTCTTGAGTGTATGTTTCTACAGCCCATCGCCTGTGTATTGCATTGTATGTTCACCAGGGTAGTCCTTATTGCTGAATGATCTGTAGTGACTGGGCACAAACATCCCCCAAATAGCTCATGGTAACCCTTATTCAGTGAAAGAAAGTGTTTTGATGATCCAGACCCAACAGTGTTTTAGTTCTGGAAATAAGAAAAAAAATCATACTTTCCAAGTGTTCTATCCAACTACGATGCCTCAGTGCCATGGTCGGTCTAGGAACAGATGTTAAAGCTCCTCCTCACACAGCTCTTTTATTTCGTACACATGGATAAGGAGCACTGGTAGGTGTCAGAAGCTGCTTGCGTTTCCCCAAATAAGACCTTAATGCCCTTGTGAATTAGTGAAGCAAACTGGTTCCCGCTGAAGTCTCCTCCTGCAGCACGTAAGGCCCAAATGCGAAGGATGTCACCAGAGGCCGGGAGCCTGGGCCCCAGTGCTAGTCAGGGTGCACTTAAAACCTAGAGTTAGTGTGTAGTCTACTTCTTTCCGAGAAAGATGTTTATTTTTAACCAAAATGTCCCTGACACTCTACTTCCTATCTTTCATAGGTGGTCTGACCACTAACTCAAGCTAGAAGCACAGGAGAATCCCAGAAGCTACCTTCTCCCTCAACCCGCATATCCAATCAGCCACCAACCCTGATGACTCTACTTAGGAAAATCCTTAGAACTGGGCTCTGACACTGTCTTGGTTGAAGCCCTATCTGTTCTCTTAACCACTTTAATCACTTTCCTGCAGGTCATTAGGGCTCAATGTCCAATCCAACCTCTGTATTGCATTCACTGATCTAAAATATAAATCTGGACCTGCTTCTGTTCAGTTTAAAGCTCTTTAATTAATCCCCACCATCTCTTTCAAAGATAGGATTCTGAATCTGAGTGCATGCAATGGAGGCGCATCAAAGGAATTGTGAATTATATGCAGAATTTTATGTGCGCATGTTTCCAGTAAGATGGCCAATACTTTTAATCAGAACTTCAGGGGAATACATTTCCACACCAAGGCTGAAATCTGTAGTTCAAGCTCAAGCTGTTTAGCTGGAATGACAGGGATTTTAATGACCTGGGTACTGCTTACCTGGCCACTCATCATCTGCAGCTTCCTCTCTGCCACTTCTCCCCCATTAGTACACCAACAGCACAGAACTGCTCATGATTCTTACAACGTACCATACGGTTTATGCCTCCACGTGCTTTTAAGCGTGTTTGTAAGGCCTTTCTTCTTTCCTTTACCCACTGTTGCTTGTCTTTACAAATTCAGCTCTGGCAAACATTTCCAGAGAGCCTTTCCTGATTCCCTCCTGTAAAGAATAACTACTCCCACTTATGAGCCACCTCTTTTTCTTGTTCAGGCTTCTTGTTTTGTCATATTTTTATCCATAAAAATATTTGAAAGAGACCTTTTTTCAAATGAAGTCAGCGTACCAAGAAAAGTGTGCAAGCCATCAGCATGCAGCAGCTCCATGATTTTTACAAAGTAAATGCACCTGCGTCGCTACCGCCCTAATGAAGAAACAGAGCATGGCCAGGACCCCCGAAGCTTCTCTTGTGCTTCGTCCCAGTCACTAGCAAACCTCAAAGGTACCCACTGTGCTGATTTGTTTTTTACCATAAATTAATGTGCCAGTTTTTAAAAGTCTCCTGGTCTTGCGTCCAGCTTCTTTGGTTTAACATCCTCTGTGTTGGACTCATCCATGTCGCCACTTGTCACTGTGATTTGTTAGTATTCACTGTTATATAGTATTCCATTGCATGAATATGCCATTTAGTTATCCTTTTGTACTACTGATAGACATTTGAATTGTTTCCCTCTTTGGCTACTAAGAATAAGAACAATGCTGCTATGAACGTTCTTGTCCATGTCTTTCAGTGACCATATATACGCATTTCTATTAGGTATATGAACATCTAAAAGCAGAATTTTGGGATTCTTGAGTATGTGAATATTCAGCTCAGGGGACACTGCCCAATACTGTTCTGAACTGGTAGGGCCCGTGTATACCCCCATGAGCAGTGTATGCAAGTTCCTGTTGGTCCACCCTTGGAACGCTGATTTCCTCGAGGCCCTAGAACTGGGTGGTAGTTAGCATTGCACGTCAACAAGTACAGGGCCTGGCACACACACGGCGCTAAGGGCATGTTTGTTGAGCAAACAGACTCACATTGGAGAAGTAATAAGTGGCTGAGAAGCCTCCCTAATGCTTACATCAAGGTTTTTGTGGTGACTGATCATATACCTTGCCTAAGTTTAAGTCAAGTCCTCACCATCAGGCATGTTTGGGTGTCCCCCTGCTGCTATGCTGTTCTTTTGTACTTTCCCAAGGTCTTACTAGCTAGGGACTGCATAGCACTGACGAGGAACGTGCACCTCAGAGCTGTGACAATTCCAACCACAGGTTTAAAGTCGAGACTTTGAAATATAATTGTATTTCCCCTACTTTCTGGAAAAATCACTTCTAAGCCACTGAAAGAAGCGAAGCCTTGTTTAAAGACACCCAGAGATGCACATCAAACCCACGGCCAGGTGCCATTTCTCAGCGGGATGCAGTCACAAAGATGGCTGTAAGAAAAAAGACAGATAGTAACAAGTGTCGGTGAGGATGTGAAGAAACCGGAAGCCTCATGCACAGCTGATAGGAGTGGAAAATGGTACAGATGCTACACCTAGAGAACTGAAAACACGTTCACACAGAAACGTGTAGATGAGTGTCCGCAGCAGCATTATTCATGATAACGAAAAAGCGGAAACAACCCAAATGTCCATCACTGCTGAGTGGATAAACAAATTGTTCTGTAGACATACAATGGAATATTATTCAGCTGTAAAATAGAATGAAATACATGCTACAACACGCATGAATCTTAAAAATATCACGTTAAGTGAAATAAGCCAGGTACAAAGGCTATATATTATATAGTGCCATTTATATAAAATGTCCAGAATGAGCAAATCCATAGAGACAGAAGTTAGGTTAATGGGAGCCAGGAACTGAGAAAAGGGGGTAACTGCTAATGGGTACATGTTAATTTTGGGGGTGATAAAATGTACTAAAATTAGACCACAGTGATGGTTGTATGACTTTGTGAATATACTAAAACCACTGAATTGTACACTTTAAAATGGTAAGTTTCATGGTATATAAATTACATCTCAACAAAGCTGTTATACATCAAATTGGACTGTTAAATTTTACTTTTAAAAATAATTTACTTTTATCTGAATTATTATGCAATAAACTTATGTCACTCTTGCAATTTCAAAAACCAAAGGTTTTAAAAATAGACTTAATTATGGTTTGTATTTTTTTCCTTTGAAAAAGTGGCAAAAAACCATATTTCTCGTAACATTATCATCTCTTTCTTTTTCTCATCAAACCTGCCCACGCCATCCTAGAGAACTGACCTCTTTCTTCCTCAGGTGGATGTTAGCACAGCATTCATGACATAAGTGTGTGACACCTGCTCTAACTCCAAAAAATGCCAAGGAATGTGACCTTGCAAAGTGACAGGGCTGTTAGAGGCATTTAGTTGAGGCAAGAAAAGTCTAGAGAAAAGTTTGCTAGTTCCTTCTCTCATAGTCCTCCGGAAGCAATGGTCTCACTGGAGCACGACCAGCCTGTCCAACATCCTCTTCTATTTTTTCTCTTCTGGTCTCTTGAAGAAGAAAATACAAATCAAAAACTATGCCAGCATGAAACATGATATTATACTAGGGTCAGCATGAAACATGATATTATACTAGGGTCATCTGTGATCACTTTTTAAAATGTCTTCTGCCTCTTACTCCTTTTTCTTGCTCCAATATATAAAAAAAAAATTAACGCCTCTAGTCCTGGGCTTCGAAGAATGTGTTTCCCAGACTAGCAGCATCCACAATACCAGAGGACTTGTTAGAAATGTAAATTACTGGCCCACCCCAGATCCACACAGTCCACTCTCTGGGGTCTAAGGCCCAGGCAACTGACCTTATCAAGGCCCCCAGGCTATTCTGAAGCACTCTCAAGTTTTAGCCCCAGGGCTCTAATTCCTGCCCCTTTTCCTTAGTCTGCAGTTTTTAAGTATAATTTAAAATAGCCGGCAACAGATTTGCTGAGTCACCACCTCCCTTTCCCTTCCCCTGACCTTCCATTCACCACTCTGCTTGGATTCTTCCCTCAGCATGTTTCTCTCCACAGTTTGGAACCCAATTGCACCTTTCTGAATCCGCAACTTGAGTTTGTGGTCCTCTTCCACTTACCTGGAGATTGTCCTCGTGCCCCGCTTCAGAGGTCCTCACAGCACCTCCTGGGAAGAAAGAAAAGACGAGACCTTGAAAAGAGGAGTTTTTGTTTGGCCATTTGTGATCCTTATTTTTATGGAAGTAAGTACTTCTACTTCCATGGTGCCTCTGAGAATCACAAGCTTGAATGTGCAAAGGGGAGTTTGATTTTTAAAATGCATATTCCTAGGTCTTGGACTCCAGGGTACAGATACAATGTGTGGGGTGGAATCCAGGAATGCTGGTTCTGGTGATTTTGAAGGCGCTGGGCCTCGCCTCCTTTCAGAAGCACGGCAGAATGGATGAGCTGAGATGGGGCTTCTCCTCTCCTCTTTGCAAAGTCTGCACCCACTGCACACCTACACTCAAGAGAAAATAATGAGTAACACAGGACCTGCATCTTTCTGTAATATTGTTTATGTCTTTAATTTAGCAATTTCGTGTTAGGGAGATCTTTAAATCAAGTTCTTAGACTCTCAAGTTTAAAAAAAATGTTACTAACATTTGAAGGGCAAATCATTAATGCAGGGGGAGGTGCTGTGAGGTGTGAAAGTTATTCTAGAAATAATACATATCCTGACTATTGTAGAAACCATCTTGAATCAGCTAATCACCTGTATATTTATGTTCTCCTAGTATGTAACTTTGAGATACAAAGTTTTATGTCTTCCAAAATTTGTTGAGCAGTTGTCACTTTGAAAGAAACTCTTCTTTACAGAAGATTATTATTCACAATGGGTTGTATGTATTAGTGGGAGAAACACATTTATATACTATATATTGCCTGGAAAAGACCATGATTATATATCAGTTGGGAAGATGGAAGATGATTATCTGTTTATAGTTGAGTTGCATCCTTTCTTTCTAAAAACTTTTTTTCTTTTTTTGCCACTGTCATCTCAGTATTTTTACTTGTGCAGTGCTGGAACAAATGACTACATTTTGGGTCTCATAAAAGAGAAACACTCAACCTCAGCATTGCCAGCATTTTGACCTGGACTGTTCTGTGTTGTCCTGTGCATTGTGGGATGTTTAGAATGTTCTAAACATTCTTCACCTCTGCCTTCCGATGTCAATAGCACACCCCCCACCCCAGGTTGTGACAACTTAAATGTAACTCCGCACATTGACAAATATCTTTGGGGAGGAGGGCAGGCAAAATCGCTACAGGTTGAGAACCACTGAAATACGAACATCAAATTAAGAGAATGTATAATTCATAGAAGTAACCATATGGAACTCTTTAATGCCTGGTCAAAACATTTTTGCGTTTATGCCGAAAGCAGTGCATAGCTTCTAAGAGTGTCCAACAAGAAACAACAGTATTTTGTGAAATCTGATAAAACTATTCTGGACATATTGTACCTCTACAGAAGATGAACTGTATTTCTGAGCATAGTACTACAATGAAGAAAAGGTAGACATAAGGAAACGCAAGTGGAAAAGAATGTCACCTCAGCTGCCCACCACAGTGTAATAAGGGAAAGAGGCAGCACGGACCCACAATAGTAAGAACACACCGATATGTGAGCGGAGGCGATATTTACTGACAAAACATTTGTGCCAGGTGTATTACTGCTTTTGGTGGTTCAGAGGTTAAAACAACTGCTTTTTTCCCTTGAAAAGATCAGAGTCTAATGGTGCCTCATGAGCATATAAATAATTATGACATCATAAAAAAGGCAGTACTGGAAAAATTATGATACAAATGTCTACTGCTGAGTGGTAAATGACTTAAAAAGCAAGAGCCTCAGCTCCCTGCATAGCACAGTTCGCACCCAGGCTAGGTTTCTGTCAGGCTGCTGCAGTAAGGCAGTTACTGTAATTCAGAGAAAGTTTCCCCTCTTTTGCCACAGATAACCTTGGCATTGGCTTATTGGATGACTCCAGTTGAGGCAGTGGGACTATTTTGCCGAAGTGACCAGGAGAAGCCGTTCAATGACTCACCTCACTTGACTGTGGAGACTTCAGAGGGCTGTTGTCTAGTGAATCAAACAAGGGATTGTCAGCTTGGGAGACTGGTGTTATTAAAGTGTATTAATGCCAGCCCCGGCCAGGCAGCTCAGTTGGTTAGTGCATCATCCTGATGTGCCAGGGGTTTGGGTCTGATCACTGGTTAGGTCAGGTCAGGGCATGTACGAGAAGCAACCAATGAATGCATAAATAAGGAGAACAACAAATCAGTTTCTTTCTCTCTCTCCCCTCTCCCTCTCCCTTCTTTCTTCTCTCTAAAACTCAATTAAAAATTAAAGTATATTAATATTGGGTGTAACTTTAGTACCAAGGTTTTTAGAGGAAATGTTTTGTTTTGTTTATAGACATAGTCTGCGTTCCTACTGTTTTTCTGAGAAAACTCTATTTCTATTTCTAAAAATTTTTCTATTTCTTCAGTGGGATAACTCTAAGTACTACATGGCTTTAAATCAGAAAAAAGGTAGTATAAATCAGAAAATAGTAAGTATAAAAAGTTTACATAAATATAGCTTTAGTCCCATTTTTGTCGGGTAGGAAATAGACAAATTTGGTTTTCTGGGTCCATGACATTGGTTTGGCCAAGATACTGCTTTGCCATAAGTTTACTGGTCTTCCTGGACTTTTTGTCCTGAACAAACAGCTATGAGAATGTCAGAAAAACCGACGAAATGGGATTGGAATGTTATATTGTAGGAAGTGAGACCAGGACAGGTATGTAGGTCGACCAAATATTTCTGTTTCAGAAGACTTTCTCCTGGGCATCTGATTAGAATAGGATCTCTGTTTGTTGGGATCATGTGACTCTTCCTGGCCAATGAGATGTGAGCACACAGGATGCCAGCCTACCTGTCTAAAGTATATGACACTCCACATACTCCTGAGTTCTTTTTCCTTATCGCACAGTAGTCAGTAACACTCGAAATATGGTTTCCCCATCAGCCTGAATGTATTGCGTGACCACTAATGAGCAGAGTCCTCAGCAAACCACGATGGATATATATCACGTGTTTTAGGCCAGGGATTGGTAAACTTCTGTAATGAATGAGACAGTATTTTAGGTTTTGTACATGATACTGTCTCTACTCTGCTCAACTCTGATCCACGCCTCACTCTGCTCTCCTGTGGCACAAAAATTGCCATACTGTACACATAAATGGAGATGGCTGTGTCCCCCAAAAACTCTGTTTATAAAAACAGATGGAGGGGCACTTGGCCCCAGGGACTATCTATAGTTTGCAAATCCCTCTTTTAAGTCACAGAGCTTTCAGGATTGTTACTGCGGTACAGCCCAGCTTTTATCTTGATATGCTGGGCTGTGAGACGGACCCCCAAAGGAGACTCTTGGTTATCTGTGCTGTCATCTGTCTTTCTACCTCTTAAAAATCTACTTTCCTTTCTTTCTCTTGAAAAGCCCAGTTTAGCAGACGGGGAATCTTTACATTTCGTAACTGCTACTGAGTCTGCTACTGAGTAGTAATGTGTCAAGGAAAGGCAGAAGAGGCCTTTCTTTCTCATCTTATCACAAGTCCTCAACTCAAACCTGAATTGTTAGCGGTCTCCAAGCCAACAGTTCTCATACATTAGCTTGCATCACAGTCACCCCACGGGCTTGATAACAAAGATTGCTGGCTCCACCCCCAAGAATTTGATTCTCTAGGTCTGGGGAAAATCTGTGTGATAGAGTATTTCATGTCTAATCTGAAAGTTACTGGTCAAGTTCTAAGGAATAAAGGAATGACTCCCTCCCTGCCCCCCCGCCCACCAAAAAAAATTCCAGTATGAATACAAATCAGCTGGGGTTCTTGTTAAAATGCAGATTCAGTAGGTCTGGGCTGGAGTCTGAGATTTTGATAGTGATACTGGTCTGGCTGAGTACACTAAAAGCTGAAAGAAGCTAAAGAATTCTGATCTTTCTAGCCTCTAGGCTTGCAGAGTGTTTGGTGAAGTGCAAAGCACAGTTCAGGTACTTAAATTTTAATAATCTTAAGTCAGCTTTGACTTCTCTCACACAACATACAACTGGCAAACCCCGTTTGGTTCTACAATCACAACGTATAAAGCATTTAATCACCTGCCACCACATTGACTATAACACACTGATGTTGACCACCGCTATCTCTGGCTGTATTATTTCAACAGCCTCCAAATTGGGCTCCCAGTGTCTGCTCTTGTTCCACCCTCCCTTTCACCTCTAATAGCCACTTACTGTAAATTCTTTACACAGCATCAAGAGGATTAAAAAAAAAAAACCCCGCAGGTTAATCATGTGACAACTCCTCTTGACTCCATATTTCACTCAGCAAAAGCCAAAGTCCTTACAATGGCCTATCAGGATTCACAAGACTGGCCCTCTTTCATGTCTCTGACCTCATCTCCTGCTCTGTTGTAGACACTGCTGCCTCCTTGCTGTTCCTAGAACTCACCAAACACACTCTGGTCTCAGATCCTGGAACTTGGTGTTCCTTCTACTCAGAAAATTCTTCCAAGATAACTGCCTGGCCTTCCTCATTTCCTTCAGTCTTAGCTCAAGTATCAGTAAGGCTTTTCCCGACCACCCTGTTTATTTTTTCTACCACTTCACTATCTGTCATATGTTTACTTATCTTCTTACCACGTAGAATGTAAGTTCCATGAAGATATTTTTGTTTTGCTTACAATTTCTAGCACTAAAGAGTTCTTAACACACAGTAAGGTGTTCAACTAATATTTGAACAAATATCTAACAGACTTCGTAGCTAGCTGAAATATCTTGATGGAGGCTGCAGTGGTTTCTCTGCAATGCATCCTAGGCTCCCTCAGGATACACTGTTGACAGCATTACTCATTTTAGTCTCCAAAGAGGAGTGAGTTTGGTAGAATCCTCTCTAAATCCTTTTTTTTCCCATGGAATTTGTTATTTACTGTTGTCATACATTATGTTGCTGAATTTTCTGCTGTTTATATTCCCTTTAATACATTTCCTCCCAGTACTTGGCTTATTTTCTGTTCACTGTCCACAACCATATTCACCCTGCTCCTAGGTTAATTACAAGACGAGTAATTCTCTTGGGGCCAAAAAAAAAAAATGTTTTATTTCATTAAATATTCTTTTAAAAGTTTCAGGTACATCTAAATCAAGGAAAAAGGTCTAAATCGCAATACTCGGGCCTACTGGATAAATGTCATCTTAAGATAGCTGACGATTATTTTTAATGAGTCTGGGGTATGTTGCTCATTTCCAACGCGTTCTATAGAGAATTCCTAGGTTACTGGGTGATTATTTGTGGGGGAAGTTGTCTTTTTAAGGCCTTTTGGCATGTGGGAGTTTGCCTGCTTTGCATACAGAATTCTAGGAGCTGGGATTGCACCACCCACCCCACGCACCCCTTACTTGCAGAAACCTTTTCCACCCCACCCCACCCCCACCCCCACCAAGTAAGAGCTCTACACACGGCAGCAACCAGCTTCAGATCCAGCTGCTTGACACCTATTGTCCCCGTTTGGACGTCAAGCGATTTCGCCTGAAGGACCCTAGCTTCGATTTCGTTCAAAACTAAACGCATCGCTCCTGCAACCTCCTCTAGGGTGTCCCGAGTTGTGTGGAGCGGCTACCCCCCACAACGGGAACTTGGGTAGGGCAGGTAGGAGGCCGAGGGGGTGGGGCTTCCCATCAGGCGTTCGCTCTGGGCAGCCCGAGCAGCAGGGAAGGTCCCCGCCCGCTGCTTTCCCCGCCCCCTCCGTCCCAGAGGGCTGGCTGGCTAAGTCCCTTCTGCTCCGGGATCTCCGCCTCACTAGCAGCGGCTCTCGGTGCAGCGGGGACGGGGCGAAGCGGCCTGCACACACGGAGCGTACGACACTGCCCGGAACGCACCGCCACCCCTGCCCCTTCAGCCGCCCACTCGAGATTTCCAGCGGCCTCCGCGCGCGCACGGTGAGCGCCATCCCGGACTGAGGCGCTGATTGGGAAGAGGGCTGCTACCCCTAGTGTCCTATACCTCCGGATCGGCTGGACCTTCGCACGGAGCTTGATCCTCAAGTCCCCGCGCCCCCACCTTCTCTCCCCTAGTCATTTCCAGTGCCCTTCTCCACCCTTCTCGGCCTCCCAGCCCCGACCTCTCTCTTCCCTCCCTTCCTCGGAAGGCGTCCGTGCCGGCAGGCCCTCCCCTGCGGAGACCGTTGCACTGGCAGTTGGCCGGCGCTGCGAGGCCCCGCCCCCCAGCGCGAGCCTCGGTGCCCCCGGGCGGGTAGGCCGAGCCGGCGGCCCGCGAGGGGAGGGGCGGGACCGGAGGCGGTGCGAGACCGGGCCGGGCGCTCCGCTGGCGGGTCGCGCGCGCGCCGGCCGTCCCTTCCTGCCCTCGCGGCGCGCGCGGACTCGTCCCCACCCCCACCCGCTCGCGCAGCCTCTTGCCCGCTGCGCGTTTTGTCCCGCGTCTCGCCCCGTCCGCCTCCTGACTCGCCGCTCTGTCCTTCCTCCCGCTTTTTCTTCTTTCCTCTTACGGTCCAAAGATGCCCTCGGCCACCAGCCACAGCGGAAGCGGCAGCAAGTCGTCTGGACCGCCACCCCCGTCGGGTTCCTCTGGGAGTGAGGCGGGGGCCGGAGCCTCTGCACCGGCTTCTCAGCACCCCGCAACCGGCACCGGTGCTGTCCAGACCGAGGCCATGAAACAGATTCTCGGGGTGATCGACAAGAAACTTCGGAACCTGGAGAAGAAAAAGGTGCCAGGGGTTGGCGGGGAAGGGAGGGTTTGGTGCTCCGACACTGCCTGCGGTATCCTTCACTCTTTTCGTTTTCGGCATTTCCCCTCCATCGCGCCCCCCCCCCCCCCCCCCCCCCCCCCCCCCCCCGTTGTCCACAGTAAACGGGAGCTTCGTACCCAGAAAACGGGCTTCTAGGGGAGGTGCTTGTCACCTGACCCGGACGCGGCGCTGTCCCCAGTACTGTTGATTACTGTCCCCCTGCTGTGAGCCAGGCTTTTGGGCCTTTGGGAGTGAGGTGTGTAAGGGTGGGGACCTGTCCTGTCGCCAGATTTAACTGTGTGATGCCCTTTTCCCCGCTACTGAGGCCCGAATTCTTTGAGTAGGGCCAGCGGGGAGAAACGAGATCCCAGTGTGGGGACTAGGGGTTCAACCGACTGCCTCGTGGAGTTGGGGCGGCCTGCGTCCTCTAACCGTGGGGTTTGTCCGCTCCGTTACCGTGTACTTGAGATCTATTCAGTGTCCCCTGTTCTCCTTTGGGAAAGAAGTGTATTTAGGGTCTTAAACTAAAATTGTTTCCCCATCAATCGCCTTTTGAGTGGGTGTTCCATTTGCTACCCCCGCCCCCATCGGATGGGCTTCCTACGTTTCCTTCTTTGTTTCAATTGTCTAGGTGCCCCGGAGCCTTTCGCTCAACTCGTTCCGGAGAAGATATTCTGTTGTGGCTTTTTGTCCTTTGGGGACCCTAAAGAGGGATGGGAGGGAGACCGCACCGATTGAGATTTGTTGGGGAGAGGGTGTGGGTTACACCGAGGGTGCGTTGGGTCTCTGGGCACATGGAGAGAGCGACTAACATGGCGGCGGCTGCGGGGAGAGGGAAGCGCTTTACAGGAGCTGCATTGTGAGCACAAAGCGAAAGCAGAGGGGGAGGGCAGAGACCAGGCAGCCGCCCCGACTGGCCTTCCTCTCCCCCATCCAAAAAAAAAAAAAATAGAGCCACACCCACAATATTTTGGATTCAATGTTTAGCCACCCTAGGTCACACTATGAGGTTTATCTTAAAGTTGGCCTTTTGTTTTATGCTTTCAGCCCAGGGCAGTGTATCAACTGTTTTAGAGGACACGTGTGTGTGTACACGTAGAGGAAAGGTCTAGGCAGAGTGAATAATTCAGTTTTCGTAAGATTGGAGGTGGTAAGGGAGAAACAAATCAGTACAGAAAAGGGGGTGATTACATCAGTGACTATTACGCGGACTTTGGTCTTTTACCTTAAAAAGAAAAATAATTGACTTTCATTCGATAACTTTTGCTTGTCTGCCTCTAGCAAAACGTTTATAACATGTTGAATTTTGAGAAAGTCATTTAAAAATGTTTGTTTAGCTAGCCACCTAATTGTGTTACTACGATGTTGAGGTAGTAACTCTTAGGCCAAAATTTGGGCTGTGGGAAATGACTTGAAGAAAACTGTTGATATTTAGGTCTTAATTACTTTAATGGTTCATTTAATCATACGTTTTACTTTTTTGAATTTTAAAACATTTTTAGGTTTGATACTTCTCTTCTGTATTGGGAATTTTATTTGAATTTCTTTATTCAAAATTGAGACAGGCTCTCTAATTGTGGATTTCTACCTTTTTTTCTGATCCATTATTTTGATCAAGCGTAGTTTATTATAAATGATTGCAATAATAGACTTATCAATATCAACTAGGGAACAAAAGTAATTTAATTATAAAGTAGCTACATTCGAATATGTAATAGAATAAGCATGGCCAAGGCCATTATAAGTCTGAGTCTGCCATCTGATTTAGTTTTTGTTACTCCATTTGAAATTGAGACTTAGGTATTTTTTTAAAGCCTCTTAAAAGGATAAACCTAACAATCTGGTTGATGCTCGAATGATTTCAGAATTCCTAGGAAATCTGTTCTTTTAGGATAGGAATCAGAAGATAAATATTAATGGAGTAATATTTTAAGTATAGACATTTATATTTTAATGACTGAAAAATAATTGTTTAGAGATGTTGGTGTAAAGTCAGGTGCAGATGTGCAGCCAGCCTAGTTGTGAGGTGAGTGTGGGCTGTGTCTGGTGTTCCAGAGCATTGGAGGAAAGTAGAAATCTGGTTAATAAGCTTCAGGAGTACCCAAACCATGGCAGGTCACTCCTGCATAGGTTTGTATTACTATTAAATACTGTCTATTTAAATGGTTAAGTTGGGAGATGCTGATGTAGCTTAATTACTATTAAAACTAGAAGTTTACTTTTTGAGAAACTCAAGGCTTTTTTTCCTGATATTTTGATGATTTGCTGTATGAAAGGACTTAACTGATTCATTTTTCTTTTTTTTTTTTAATCAACCGAGGACATTTTGTTTTTTTTCATTGCTTTTTAGAGAGAGAGAGGAAGGGAGAAAGAGAAACATTGATGCGAGAGAGAAGCATCGATTGGTTGCCTCCCTTACGCATCCGGACCAGGATTGAACCCACAACCTAGGTATGTGCTCTGACCGGGAGTTGAACCCTCAACCTTTCAGTTGCGGGACAGCGCTCCAACCAACTGAGCCACACCGGCCAGGGCTGATTTGTTTATCAGTAGTGAGTGAGCATTTTTAATACACCTAAAATAAGGATTTACTTTACAAATTGGTTTTGTACCTTTTTAGAAAGTATTATGGGATGAAGTAAGTTACTGTGTGTAACTGGATTTCTTTTTACTTCGGTCCACTTAAACAACTTATATTTGAGCTGTATTTCAAAATGCTTTCGTCATGTGTTCTAAAATGAAGTATCCTGACAAAAGTTAATACTAGGAGGGGGTGAAAACTGTACTTGAACATTCATTTAAATTAAAAAAAAAAAAAAAGTTACTACTAGGTAGTGTAGTATCACTTATGTTGTGGCATAGAGTTGCAGTAACTTTATTTCACTTTATTTAAAAAAGAAAGTTATTTGTTAGTTTTCTAGTAAGTCCAGTCATTTGAGGAAGGCTAAGCATCTGTTCAGCGAGAATGCATGCTTAAAAATGATGAAATAGGATTCTGTTACGTAATGCAACTAAATGCCCTGGTAATTTTCAAAATTTGGGCTTATAAAGACTACATGGGTGATTAGTAGAGAGAGGAAAGACAGCTATAATAACAATAATCTAGTGTAAAACTCCATTTACAAATATTCTAACTGATTAAAGTATAAATAATGAGTTGAGTGATTGCTGAGTTTTCATCAGTTTGTTGGTATAAAACTGTGCCCTAGGCAATGTAAGATGATATTTTGAAATCAAGTCTTAATTTAAACTGAAGAGAGCTCATTTATATGGTAAGATGTAATCAGATCTTATACAGAACAAAAGGTGTTTTAATAGATGACATTTTACAATTGTTACACACTTTGTAGGTATAATAGATTTAGACACCGGTGACTTTGATAGGAGAAAAGGTTCACCAGTGTTCTCTTGCAAGACAGTCTGCCATCTTTGTAACCAGTAGTGACCAGATGTGTCAGTCAGTGTACTGTTTTTCATACTGCTGTTTAAAGTCTTGATCTTTATATCTTTGCAGTTAATATTATTCAGAAAAAGGATGTTTTTGTTATTAGAGAAGGTAGGTAACATTTCTTTCCAGAGCATTGCAGTATACTTTTACTTAGAATTTTCAGTGTAGCTATTGTGCAGAATTTCTTTGTTAAGTATTTGGAATAAAAATATCAGAAGTTTTTCTTGACAGTTAAAATCTCTGATGTGTTAGCTCTCCATTGATCACATGAACTATTCCTCTGCAATGCAGAGGGCGAGATTACTTTGTTTTGCATTCACCTTGTCACAGATGAAAAAGCATTTACGTTGCTTAAGTTGTTTCCCTCTGCCTGTGTGCTGTGTGCATGTGAATGCACTTGCCTACAGGGGACTATTTAAATTTCATCTTGAGGAAAAGAACGTGAAGTCCCTCATGTGGTAATAGGGGCACCTTTTCCTGGGATGAGGGTAGAATCCTAAGTATTACAATGAGAATGGATTGTTTTAAACTGGCCACGTTATCTTCTAGGGGTGTTCAACCAGCAGCCCATGGGCTGCATGAGGCCCAGGGTGGCTGTGAATGCAGCTCAACACAAAATTTTAAATTTACTTAAAACATTATGAGATACTTTTGTGGTAGTGTGTCGCAATGTATTTAATATGTGGCGCAAGACAACTCTTCTTCCAGTATGACCCAGAGACAATAAAAGGTTGGACACCCCTCCTAGGTTAATGTCCATGTGGCAAATGTTTATATAGGAATAAATTTTGTGTGACTTAGAGATTAAGCATACAAGTTGTCATACTTTTAAGTACCTTCTTAGTTTATGTTTAGAATTAGATGAAGATTTGTCTGGTATTTTATGTTTTAAAATATTAGTAAGTACTTGTAAAAGGTTAAACTAAAACAACAGGGCCTTAATTTTATTACCATACTGTTAGGAGAACCTAAGATTTTTTTGAGAGCTTAGAGCACAGGTGGAAAACACAAGGCCTGCGAGCCGAATCCGGCCCTCCAACTTGTTTTATCCGCTGGGCACCTTGTTCCTACCTGGTGGCAGCGCCAAGCTGCTTGCCCCTAGTTAAGGAGTAGTTACATTTATACAGTCCTAAAATTACATTTGGCCTTTGAAGACAATTGTGAGGCTGATGTGGCCCCTGGTGAAAATGAGTTTGACACCCCTGGCTTAAAGCCATCTTAACAATTCAATTCATTTTACGGAAGAGGAAATTGAGAGGCTCATGTGAAATGACCTGGCTGGGGATGGGTGAATCCCTAGATCTCTTGTAATGTTTTATGGGGGCGATTAGAGTTTGTAATGCTCTGCAGTGTAAGTGTAATTGTTTATATTTATGCTGATCCTTAGACCATGTGAAACCTTTTACTTCACATTCTTTAATTTTAGAGTTCTTCTGTTTTAAAAGCCGAAGCAAAAGAAGCTCCTCATTTCTTCACTGTTAGACCTTTATTAATGTGTCCTTGTTAATTTTGTGTTTGTAGGCTGCCCAGATAATGGGGTCCTTAGACTAGCAGTCTAGGGAATGTCCCGTGTTGTTGGGATATCCATGTTGTAATGAAAAGAATTTTAAAGTTTAAACTCTGAAGTTGCTCTTTATGCACAGGTAAGCTCCAAATGCACGTTTGCCAGTCTCCACTCAAACTTGGTATGTTGTGGACCAGAAAATTTGGGAAAAGTGTACCGAGTAGAAAGGAAGTAGGAGGTGTGTCCACCCTTCCATCTTAATTCCTGTATCCCAGACTTCTGGGTAATTTTAGTGATCGGACCTGTCCCAGGGGAGGGAACAGCGTGCGTGTTGTGGAGAGGCATGTGAGGAGTGGCCGAGGTGATATCCAGCCGGAGTTGGAGCTGGAAACTGCGTGGCGTCTGCATGTTTTTAAACTTACCTTCACTAGCTGTACCAGTGCTTTTGTTGGGTAGAACATGAGTGTAAAAACATAGATGAAAGAGACTTTACTGGGCAGAGTTCAGAATTTCTTATTTCCTGAGGAAATGGGAAGGTGTGCGTCTTGACCATGCTCAACTAAAGTGGTTCGTTTCCTTTAACTTCCTGTACCACCTATTGTCTGTATACTTTGACGTTCTTACAGTGCCTTACGTTCTTACCTTATGTATTTGTCAACATAGGTATTAAGCTTCTACAAGGCAGAGACTATTAACATACTGTCTCTTCCACATGGTATATGTTAAATAAATATTTGCTGGTTTGACCAAATCCTTGCGTAGACATATTTGTATCTTCAGCTGCAAAACCCTGTTAAAATGGATTAATCAATAAGGGGAAAATGCCTTTTGTATAGAGATGTTAACTTGCATTTTTTATTAAAGTGGAATTTTTCCTGAAGGATTTTGGTTCTCTTCTCCTTTTTCCTTCCCTCCTTCCTTTCTTCCTCCTCCCTCCCTCCCTTCCTCCCTCCCTCCTTCCTTCCCTCCTTCCTTCCTTCCCTCCCTCAGTAGAGTTAATGAGTAGGCAAGTAGAACACACTTTAAAATCTAGGTAGTGTAAGTAAGATTTGTGAATAATCTTAGGAAGGAGAACATTGACAATTCTTGGTATTTGCACAGTTAAAAATTGCTAGAAATGTTATTGCATTCCACTTAATGCTGTTATCCAAACAGAAATAACTGAAATAAACTTTATTCATCAGGAAAAAAACTTTTGGTCTCCGTTTTAAATGAATTCCAATTCATACCTTTTTACATTGAACTCCCAACAGTGTATAAATATTATTCCTTTGTACTACTCTAATGAGTAGCTTGGTTAAAGGCAACTAATAATTCAAAAGACACCTGTTAAGATTATAAATGATCATTTGTTTTTCAAATGCACAAGCTTTAAACTTCTATTTATTTATTTTTAAAGATTTTATTTATTTATTTTCAGAGAGAGTAGAGGGGAGGGAGAAAGAGAGGGAGAGAAACATCAATGTGTGGTTGCCTCTCATTTGCCCCCACATTGGGGACCTGGCCGGAAACCCAGGCATGTGCCCTGACTGGGAATTGAACCCATGACCCTTTGAGCGGCACTCAATCCACTGAGCCACACTAGCCAGGGCAGCTTTAAACTTTCAAAAATATAATTCAGAGTAAGTGATGCTGGAACTCTTTTTAATACACTTTCCATTTTCCTACTAGCTGCTTCCATTCATTTAGACTTCACTGCATAATTATAGCCATGGATAAGGAATAAGTTTTTATAGGATTATCTTTTATCTTGTTTTTCCTTCTCAGTTTTCCTGGCAAAAGTCTTGTCAGATTAAACTTCTGGTTACTCATCTGCTTGAAAAATTATCTTAATGGTAGGACCTTAGATAACATCTGATTTGGCATCCTTTTATTGTTCTTATTGTTAAAACATTTCACAGTCTGCATAGGTAGGTGCTCATTCAGCCTCTGCATTAGTCAGTCTTCTGGGCCTGGTCGAATGCGCATTTCTCAGGGCAAGTTTAGTTTTTGGACAAGTTCTAAATGTCTGTGCCACACTGCCGCTCTTTAATACGTAGTTTGTTTACCTGGAAGAACTCAGACTTCTGCTGCTTGAGAAGGCTTCCAGCACTTGAAGATAGCTATTAAGGATCATCCATGGATTGTACTAAGTGCTCTCTACTGTCCTTTTAAAAAGTGAGAAAATGTTTCTTACTCTCTCTGATTTTTGTGAATGTCACTAGCAGCTAATTCTCAGTTAAATTGGTGGAGGGTGAACAGGAGGCGGAGTCAGCTGCCTACCATTATGAAGACAGAGTCAGCCAATGTTCCTAGGGGAAAAACAGGGAATGTTAGAAGTGGGAAGTTGAAACAGTATCTAGAAAGGCCACTGAACATTATGGAGAATTGAGAGGAAAAGAAGTCTTTGTCTTTTGTTTTTGTATTTTCTTTCTACAGGTTCTTTTAGTACTATAGAAGTGATTTATTTGACTGAAGACAAAATTTAAAGCTCTCACTACTTTTGTTATTTTGGGCTTCATTTCTAAGTTAAGTACTTGTTTTGTTCCACTTTGGAGATCTCCTTAGTTGAGAACAGGATTTACATCGTTTCCTGGATAGCCAAAATTTCAGGTGTTGTTTCCACCTAATCTTTGTTGTTACAGTTGTCTAGTTGAAGAATTTTTATTATTCTTTGTGAGCCTCTTACCTCTTTTCTATTTCTTTGTATTTGTATAATTTAAAAAATGTTTTATTAAGTTACTTAAGGAATCTTGGATATAACAGGAAGGAAGGGATGCTTAGGAGGAGGACAGCTATTTTGGATTATCTTCTGGCGTCCTTATGGTACTGTATTGAATTTTTTAAAAACATTTCACTGAAGTAACTTCGGTGGTGATAGAAAAATCTTTGGGAAGAGTGGAAGATACAGGTGTACTGTGATTGAGCAAAATAATTATTCTGTGGAGAAGGGAGAGGTGGAAGATGGCAGCAGTAGGGCCCAAATGCAATGTAGCAGCGGCTGGCATCCAGAGTGGCATTATAAAGGGGGGTGGGTGTGTTGCAGCACAAATGATTTTTCTGGGATTTATGACCTGAGGCGAGTTAATTGCTCTCTCAGTTTCTAATTAGGTGAAATATGATTGATAATAGTGCCTCCCTGACAGGGTTAGCCACCAGTGCTTTAAAGTGGGTGTCTGTCACATATGTCAACTTGTGTAAGTCATGAAGAAACAGAAGATAGAGTGGGACTGGGCTGCACTAGCTGGGGTAATTATTTCTTAGTGACACACAACTATGTAGTGTGTGGACATTTGCTTCGGATAGTTACACCTCTGTCCGATGGTTCCCCTTTGGAGTCTCTGGATAATCTGGGTGATGACCTGATTTTTATTTTGTTCACATGTGATTGAATGAATTTTTAATACACTTTGGACACTCAGTAGTTGAAAAAGAAACCCTAAACTGAATTTCAAGATAGAATCTAACAGGGCAGGTTTTTGTCAGTATTATGGTGGGCTTTCTGACGAAGTAAGCTCGTCAATGCTAGGAAAACAGCTCCATTTTTCACAAAAATAATGCTTTATATTTTACGTGGATGACCAGTTTATCTAACAGTATTAACAGTATGTGTTAGGTAACTGTGCAAGCTTAGGGAAGAAAAGTAGCTGTTTGTCTGGAGCACTTTTATCTTTGCCCCTCTGTTTTTGTTGGAGTTAATAACTTGGTTCAGCCAATGTGACAAGTAAGTCCTTATTTACAGTATATATTGATTTAGTTTATACTGCAAATTTTAACCCCAAATGGACAATTTTTCTACTTGGACTTTACTTAAGCCATTTGAGTAGGATGTGATAATAGGAATGAGCCTGTTAACGATGGTGTCATTTGTCTCTGAGTAGTCTCCTCTTTCAGAGATTTGGCAAACTGTAGTATGGGGACCAGTGCAGACACCACATCCTTTTCCTTATCTCTTAAAGCTACTTAGGAGGGAGCTGGGATTGCATGCTGACCTTATTTTGAAAAGTAGAAAGTTAGACCAATTGATTGTCCTAGGGGCTGTTTGTTTCTGGTGCAAAATTTGGCATTCACCACTGAGTTTAATCATAATGTACTCTAAACTTCAGGAACTTTGGCTCACAATGCGAGATTTAATAAAAGTATTACCTAACAATTGGAAGGTGGCAACCCTTTAGTGTTCAGATCATAAATGGATCTTATGCAAGTAATTAATAGGTTAAAAAGATTTATAAGCTGGTCTAGAAAACCACCACTCAACAAGTTTTCTGTGTTTAAAGTTGAGCTTTTAAGCAACCTATTTCCAAATGGAGGCTGTTATGCAAAGGTTCGTACATCACAATTTGTATCATGTTTGGTTTAGAATACTTTATTTCTATGTTCTACTGGACTCACTACTTACTACAAGAGAATTTCAATGTATTCCACTTTGGTGGATGTTTGTCACACTTAAGCACACATCAGAATCACCCAGGGGCTTGATAAAACAGATTACTTGGTCCCACACCAGTAAAAGCTCCTAGGTGATGGCTTACGTTGCTGGTTGGGGGATCACACTTTGAGAATCACTGACCTCAACCACCATAGGGTCTCCACTGTGTAGGGATCTAATTAGATGTAACAGTAAGCAAAGGTGCTTTCAGTTCCAATTCTGTGGTGATACACCCCTAAGCAGCCAGGAGATCCTGTATTATATTGATTATAAACAACAACAAATGAAACTAATGCCCTTTAATGTAGAACAGTTTTTTAAAAATGTCATTCTGTAGTCAGTTTATTAGTAAGTGTTGCTGTTTTCTCAAATGAGAGTTTCTTACTAGGAACTTCCGATCAGACCCAGTATCTTGCTTTTCTGACCCAAGGGCAGGGGATAGGATATTTACAAGATTTTATTTATTTATTTATTTATTTTTTAGAGAGGGAAGGGAGGGAGAAAGAGAGAGAGAGAGAGAAACAGCAATGTGCGGTTGCTGGGGGACATGGCCTGCAACCTAGGCATGTGCCCTGGCTGGGAATCGAACCTGCGATGCCTGGTTCACAGCCCGCGCTCAATCCACTGAGCTACACCAGCCAGGGCGGATAGGATATTTATAAAGGTAGAATAGTGTTAATAGCTATAGAGTAACAAATATAAAGCTATGATGAAATTTTTGTTTCATTATGATTAGGAAAATGTTTCACAGGACCTAATTTCCATTCATTTAACTACATGTTTTGATTGGATGCCTTCAGATGCATCAGTTCAACTTCCCAGGAATAAGGAACTGATCAGTTTTTGAAGACCTCTTGTTAAAGATTCTTGGGATTTTTCAGTCATGTCATGACTTTTTAACACATTTTTTCCCCTCAGTACTCATTTCTTTTGGTGTTTTTAGCCGTTCTTCTACATTGAAAAATCATGGCTCTTAAATTATTATGAAAAATTAGAAACATACTGCAGTAATATAAAAATCACAATAAATTGATGTATGAGCTTTAATAAAATTATAGATCTTGCCCTGGCTGGCGTAGCTCAGTGGATTGAGTGCGGGCTGCGAACTAAAGCATCGCAGGTTCGATTCCCAGTCAGGGCACATGCCTGGGTTGCAGGCCATGGCCCCCAGCAACCGCACATTGATGTTTCTTTCTCTCTCTTTCTCCCTCCCTTCCCTCTCTAAAAATAAATAAATAAAATCTTAAAAAAAAAAATCATAGATCTTTATTTTGGCTGCCCAGGTCATTATACACACTTTCTGTTGACGGTATTCCATGAAGATTTATATTGAAGCTGAGTTTCACGTAACGGCTTTCCCTTTTCATTTTCTTTTTAACCTTGATTCCAGTTATTGCTGTGTGACAGATTGCTTTAGAACCTAACAGTACAACATTTTATCATGCATATGGATTCTGCCTGTCAGGTATTCAGACGGGGCACACAGTGGGTTTGTGTCTCTGCTCCATGATACCTGGGGCCTCACCTGGATAAACTCAGGCTTGTTTGCTCACAAGTTTGATGCCTGGGCTGGGATGACTCTAACACTAGCATTGCTGACCAGATTCTTACAGAAGACTACTCTTCATGGCTTGGCTTCCTCGTAGCATGGCATCCTCAGGGTTCCTGAACTTCTCATATGATGGCTTGGGCTCCAGACACCGTGTTCTTAGTGACCAGCAAAGAGGGCAGAGATACAATACTTTTATGACGCAGGCTTGGAAGTCACACAGGATCACTTTACTGTACTGTGTGGGTTGAAGCCCTTTCAGTACAGCGGCAGGGGACTTGGACGAGTTACTATGCGGAAGTGCCACACAACTTAAGGATGTAAAACAACTTGATATAAAACAACTTATTGACATTGTTCTTAAACTTGTATCTGTGCTTCTGATTGCATTTTATCAGAACCTTTCTTCGTATTTTGTTTCTTGGCTAATTTTATTGCTAAGGGTAAGGAATTACGTATGTTTATATTTATTGTGGTTATTTATAAAATTTCCTTAACTTAGATGTCTTCTTAGTCCCTCTCCTTTGACCCATAAAACAATAACTGAATTCTCGAATGTGTTGCATTACCTGGATATCTTCTTTCTGGGGTCTTATTTAACGGTAGTAGCCTGGGACACCTCCCGAGTTTTCATCTTAGCAAAAAAAAACTATGACCAGAGGTTAATTTTATGCCTCCGTTAATGCATTTAATTCCATTTTTGAGAAAATACCAAAGGATAGCTGTTGCCTAGTGTACTCCCCACAGATGATGTGATGGCCTGAGGAATACACAATATGTATATCACTTAGTCATGTGAATTCTTTTGTAGGGGTGGGAGTGACATAAATTTTTAACACATTATAAAATGTCTGATAGGCTCATATGGGTATAAGCAGGGTGCTAACCACATTACGGCTCTCACCCATGGGGGCGGAGGGACCATGTGCCTGGGTCCACTGATGCATACTTTTTTCTACAAAAGAAACCTAAAGAATGAGCAATGTTGTATCATTGGCTTATAATATAGTATTTGGTAATCATTTAGCAGTGGTTAGAGTATTTAAAATCATTTTTTAGCTCACTATTAAACTAAGTTACTTTATGTACTAAGTCAAAATGGAGCATATATAGGGCAAGATTTGAGACAAATTTAGGATTATGTGGGTTTTGTTATTTTAAGCTGGTATGGAATTTAATTTTTTTTTTTTTTTACTATAGGGCAAGCTTGATGATTACCAGGAGCGAATGAACAAAGGTGAAAGGCTTAATCAAGATCAGCTGGTAAAGATGCTACATTTTATTTAAGATTTTATGCTCACTGTTTTTAACAAGAAAATTAATGTTGTGTTGGTATTTCCAATAAAGTTGTGTTCTGTGTTTGTTATTTTAGGATGCCGTATCTAAGTACCAGGAAGTCACAAATAACTTGGAGTTTGCAAAAGAATTACAGAGGAGTTTCATGGCATTAAGTCAAGATGTAAGTTAAAAGTGGTATATATGTTCATGAGTATTGTAAATAAGGAAGGGAGAAAATTGTGTTGTTTTTCTCGTTTTAGTCCTTGCATTACTGTTGATTAACTCTGCAAGGTGAGAGGTTTGGATCCAATTGTATCTAAGATGCTTTTGAATTCTGTAAAGTTGAATACGTGAAAGATGCATTTTAAAAGAACTGGCTTTCAGATATGACAAACATGTATAGTAGTTACCCCAAGGTTCTTCTCATTGGTTTAAAAAAATAGATAAATCATGGTAGTCATTTACTTTTTATATATTCCTCTGTGCTTAATGACCATCATATAGTTCCATTAATTATCAGAAAATAGGTTCGTTATATCGTTGGTAACTATTCTTTCCATTAGGGCTCTTAAGGGATATGGCAGACTGATGATACATTGCTTTTGACCCAACAAAGTAGTGTGTTTTTCCCAAACATCTTTGATATGACAAAAGCCTTTGGGAACAGGACAAAAATTAAATACAAAGTCAAGTAATTTGTTCAGCTGAGACCATAAAATATCCTTCTGAATTAGTGTTAGCTTATTTGGAGGTAGGCTAACATTAAAGTACAAAGTTGTCTGTGATTTGGTGAAATGAATAAACAAGGTATTATGTGAAGAGAGTGCAACATAGAGATTAGAAGTTCTGATTCTGGAACCAGACTTCTGGTTTCGAGTCCTGATTCTGCCATTTTTACTGAATAGGATAGAAAGAGAAAGATGAGACATGGGGGAGGGGAGAGGGGAGAGGTTCTCATTCTGTTTTCAAATTTGTAAAATGGCAGTAATAATAATAGTACCTACCTCATCAGAGGGTTGTGCTTAAGAGTGGTATTTGGTGCATAATTAATATATTTTATGCACATAATACTGCTACTTACTAAATTTGACTAAAAGTGGAAAATACTGATGTTATCTTTAAAAGTAAAAGGAAATTTATACTGAAGTAGGAATTTGTTCCCCTTAGCTTAGGTCACACCTCAGGCTTGAGGAGCCCTGTTCTAGTTTTCATACTCTTCCCCACTTGAGCTTCTCATTTCACTTACAGTGGCTTTCTCTATTACCTTTTTTCTTTTGCTTTCTTGATTTCATTTCACATTTCTGCCTCTCTTCCTGTAGAGCTTCTTTTCTCTGGCTGCCTATAAATTTAGACCTCTCTACCCTAAAATTACAGTCCCCTCAGTAAGATTGCAAGCTTTCTTAGCTTGAGAGATCTCATCTTTCTGTTAATATGTATTTGCTTGCCATCCATTGCTACGATACCATTTAGTTTACTACCCTCTCTGCTACCGTTATAGATTTGCCTTATCGCAACCTTATTATTCTTTCCATGTCTTCCCTGTTTTTCTTTTTATTATGTTTTATATGTCCTTTTCGTTTTCTCTGTTTTAAGTTATCCTAGTGAGGCTTGAGAAGGGAGAATGTGGGAAGGAAAACACTGTCGTGGTTTTTGAAAGGCTGACTTTCTTTGACCCCACGCTGAGAAGGGTATGCATAAGACAAGAGAGAAGTATTTGAGTTTGACTGATGCTCTCCCTTTAGCCTTCCCAGGAAAGACAAAGAAGAGTGGATAGAAAAAAGCAGTGGAAAAAATACATTCATATTTAGCTTTTGCCTGTCTTCTGCTGCCACCTTCTTTTTCTCTGCTGGTGTATCCGTATTCATAAAAAGGAGTTGGTTTTACTCACTATTTTCAATGTTGGAATGCCATTATAATACTAGCTGTTGATTGGGTTGAGGTGACAGTGGTGGGTTTTGGCATTTCTTTGTGAACTCAGTAATAGGTACTTACTTAGAACTTTGGGTCATTTTTCCATAGAGAAGATATAGTTAATATTTTTTATTGTGGCTAGGTTTATTTTTTAATTGACTTAGGGCCTTAATTAAGCACTTTAATTTTTATACTTTTTATTATGGGAAGTTTCAGAACTGAAGAATATAATGAACACCCATGTACCCCTATCTGTCCGTCTTCTGCATTCACCATCTGAGGGGCAGTCGTGTTTCCTGCAGTCTCTTGCTCCCTGTCTGCTGGGTTGTTTCGAAGCAAATCCCAAATACATCATTTTATTGATAACATTTCAGTAGTATAATACCTTCTAGTGAAAGAAGTGTTCTGGTTTTCCAACAACTGCTTAAAATTGATCACGGAGTAAGCTCTGTAAATTGGGGATCATCCTTTTGTGTGCTGGGGTCACAAAGAACTCACTGAGTGAAGTGTCTTGTTTACATTGGGCCTGAAATTGATTGAAGTAAGAGCGTTTTTAAAACTTATTTTGATGTCTTATGTTTATATTCTTATGCAGATTCAGAAAACCATAAAGAAAACAGCACGACGGGAGCAGCTTATGAGAGAAGAAGCTGAACAAAAACGTTTAAAGACGGTGCTTGAGCTGCAGTATGTTCTGGACAAACTGGGAGACGAGGAGGTGCGTGCGGACCTGAAGCAAGGCCCCAGCGGCGTGCCGATCCTGTCCGAGGAGGAGCTGGCCTTGCTGGACGAGTTCTACAAGTTGGCTGACCCCGAGCGGGACATGGGCTTGAGGTGTGGTGCTGTTTGAGAAAAGAAACTTCTGAGTGTTGCCTTAACTTGACAGTTGAAAGGTAATTAATTAGCTGTTTGATCATTATTACAAGGTTGAATGAGCAGTATGAACACGCTTCCATTCACCTGTGGGACTTGCTGGAAGGCAAAGAAAAATCTGTATGTGGAACAACCTGTGAGTATCATGACACCTTTTGTTTTTATAACTAAAAATCTTTAAAAATTAGTTTCCTGCTTAAGAGTAATGTTAATTGAAGAAATTTTAGAACAGGATAAGTAACATCCCCTGTTTACTTTCTCATTTATTTTGTTTTCGTATCTGTTTTTGCGGTTTTTTTTGCCTGTTCTGTGTGTGTAGTCAGAACACCAGCACCAGCCAACCAGACATCTGTGAAGGTGGGAGTCCAGCTGAACATGGTTTGTCTCTAAGTTACTCTGAGCTGGACATACTGACACCAGTTGACTTGGCCAGTTTTTGATTATTAGGTGGTGACTGGTTTTTCCTTATAGCTGAAATTTTGAGAAAAACATTTATTGTACCTCATATGGTCGTGCCTTAGTCTGTCTTTTTCTCAGACTTCTTTTTGGTAACTTAAAAAAAGGTGCTGGTATCTAGTTCAGTTTCCTCCGTGTGAGTTCTTAACTTGAAATAATGCAACTGTATGTTGATTTTTTTTAAAGGACATCTAAGTTTCACTAATTTGGTAAATGAGGAATTTTAGGTTTTAGCCCCTTAGTAAATCAGGGTCCTCTCTTGACTATAAAGTTGATTTAGCCAAGTAAATTATTGACCTTATCAACGTAAAACTGTTTATAGCTTGTTTTTAGTGGAGGTTGAAAATAAATTGGATTATAAGTTTTAATTGACAAAACAGTATGATACAATTTGGTGAGCATTTGCTTTAAGGATGTGTGTAAATCAGATAAGGAAGGAGTCCTTTTATATATTTTCATTTAAGAAATTTTTGGGTTTGTCAACTTGTGTTGTCTGTATCTCATTGTAAAAAATCTTTTTGGCTTCTTGGTTTTAGTTCTGCTGTAGATATGTACTAAATTCACCACTTGAAATTTGGAAAGTGATTGATCTATGTGCCTAAACTTGTTAGCTTAAAAAAAAGTATTAGGTCACTCCTGATCAAATTTTCATGAGTGTTATTGAGTCATGCCAAGGATTAAACGTTTTAATCTTACAGTTCGTTTTGGTGTTATTTCCTACCAAGTCTTGTTCCTGCATCTTAGGAATGGCACATCTGTATCTATAGCTAATGGAAAGCTGCTAATGTACCCAGCATTCGTGTTTTTATATGCAATCAGTTTTTGTGCATTTAGGTTTTTTTAAAACAGATAATTCTGAGTCATGAATCTCTGAAGTGTAGGGGAAGGAAAACATGAAGTGTTCAGAATTCAATAAGTAGTTAATAATGTTATTAATAGGATTAATTTTATGATAGTTTGATATAATATGGTCTCTGGAGTTTTATATTTCTGTAGAGTGACTTATTAGGGAATAACTTTACTGTACATTTCCTATACAAGGCCAGGAAATTAAGATTTTAGTTCTTGACACACACCTTTGCCTGCTGTCCTGCCTTCCTTTATATCCTAGATTGACTTTTAAATATGTTGAATCTGTTTCCATTTCTCTTCTACTTTTCTGCCTTTCTCTTGTCTAATATGGTCTTCTAAACTGAAACTGCCCCCCATTGTTAAAATCTTGTAATGGCTTTATTTTAATTACATTTTGTATACATTTGTCCTTAATTTCAAGACCTTGCATGATCTGACCCTTACCAGTCTCTCCAGACTCAAATTTCCTAAATGCTTTTTCTCACTCCTGGTCCGTTAGCTGGAGTGCATGCTTTCATTTTCGTGTATTTGGCACCCTTCATTGTACAGGACTTGTAAATGCTGTTGCCTCTGCCTTGGAACACTTCTCTCTACTACTCACCTTCCACATCTCAGGTTTTTCAGCATTTATACCACGAAAGCCTCTTGCAGCCTCTCTTGACTAGGTCCAATCCATTGTATTTCTGTGTAGAACATTTCACAGATGTAATTTTACTGTTTTTTGTGAGTATTTGATAACTCTTCTCTATTGGATTGTAAACTTAGGGAGGGTGGTAGATACTGTATCTTTACATACCTTTTTGTAAGCCCCAGTGCCTACCACATTGTCAGCTTTTTTTAAAACTAGTGTACTTAAAATACAGGAAGATAAACTTAAATATAAGTAGATTCTTTTTGTTCCCTATTATTTTGTAATGGACTTCTGTTCTTGGTGGAATTTAATGTTTGCATATGTTTTAGTAACAGTGGGTGAGGTTTGTAGAGTGTTGATCGTACCTCAGATGGTCCAACATTATAGTTCCTATTCTGTATTTAGATAAAACTCTAAAGGAAATTGTCGAGCGCGTTTTCCAGTCAAACTACTTTGACAGCACTCACAACCACCAGAACGGGCTGTGTGAGGAGGAAGAGGCAGCCTCAGCGCCTGCTGCTGAAGACCAGGTAGCTGAAGCTGGTGAGTACGTGGGTGGATGTGAGCTTTAGGGTAGGGTCTTGGTTTTGTTTTACTTTGCCGCCAACATAATCTGGATGCTGTTTTATAATACTACTTCGAAGAATAGAGAGAAATTTTAACACAGTAGCTCTGAATTTGCATGATATCTGACCCAGAATATTGTTGAAACTAATTTATTCTGGAATAAATGATAAAGAAAAACTCTAAATATGTTATTGTAAGAATGGTAAAATGTAGAAACTTAGTGTTAACTATAACTTTGTAAATAAATTCAGACTACATGATGGTAAACCCTTTACTTATTTGAAGTTTAAATGAATTGTTAACTTTAAAAAAGATTCTTAATACTCTGCATCACATTTTCAATCTCTTAGAACCTGAGCCCGCTGAAGAATACACTGAACAAAGTGAAGTTGAATCGACGGAGGTATGATTTTCGTTTAATGCTGCCTTTCCCTTTCTGCCTGTCAAACCAGGGGTCTCAAACTTTTATTTTGTTTTGCAGTACGTAAATAGACAATTTATGGCCGAAACACAGTTCAGCAGTGGTGAAAAGGAGCAGGTAGATGAGTGGCCAGTTGAAACAGTCGAGGTAAGAGTCCTCCATATTACGAGGTTGATGTCTTTTGTCTTTAATTAGTAATTTTTATGTCTTCTAAGAACAAATTAAGACGGTTAGTCTTTTGTATAAGTACATTTATTAAACTCATTACACAAGACTGTTTGGTTTAAAAGGTGATTTGTTCATTCCTGTGGTTATTTAATAGAATCACTGGTGATGATATAATTCCAAAAATTTATAACCATGTATAAATTAGGGTTAATATATTAAAGCAGGGGTGTCAAACTCATTTTCACCGGGGGCCATATCAGCCTCATGGTTGCCTCCAAAGGGCCGAAGGTAATTTTAGGACTGTGTAAATGTTACTATTCCTTAACAGTTAAGTGAGAGCTTGGTGCTGCCACTGGATAGAAATAAGGTGCTAGACTGGATAAAACAAGGTGGAGGACTGGATTCAGCCCCACGGGCCTTGTGTTTGCCACCTGTGTATTGAAGTATATTATTTGTTACCAGATTAGTCTCTAAAGATCTGGGCTTCCATCTGCATAGCCTTCAGAAGAAAAACACTTAGAGGGGATATTTTGGGGTGTTGTCTTAGATCCCTCCTTCACCCCTACGTCTGTTTGGTTACCAGCCTCTATTATCTCAATTTTCCTTATACAGGAAATATGGTTATGACTTGCCTAAGCTCAACAGGTGTGACTTGCCCAGGCTTAAAAGCCAAACAGAAGAATGTAAATTTGTGACAAAAATTAGTGAGTTTTTCCAGCAGAGCCTCTGGAAAATTTTTAATAATTTTTATTAAAAATTATAATCTGAAGAAATTATTAGAGCTAGGAAAAAGAGAAGGAGGGAGAATGAGCTTTGGCTTTTGTAGTAGCAGTTAGATACAGTGACAGATGTTGACCCGAGGGCCCTGGCAGAGAGGATGGGATGATAGGAACTCAGAGCTCGGTGCTAATAGTAGCTGACATTTCTTGAGTACTGACTATCCATTGGCTACTGAGATAGATATGTATTTGGTAGAGATTTACTTAATATACGAGGCTTAACAGTTTAGGCAAAATACAGTATTTTAGGAAGTAAACAAAGGTAGTCTTTCTTTGAAAGCAGTTTATAAAGTAATTCTGAAATGCTACATGGTGATCCTGTGGAATTGATAACACTTTAGAATTATAGCATTATCAGAATATTAAACTAGGCATAATTGTGGTCAGTTTGAGTAACTACATTAAAGTCTACTTACTGTTCTGTTTACAGTGTACATAGCATATGTAGTTTGGGGACCTGTCATGATAGTAATGAATGGAGCTCTTTCATTCTAGCAATCTGCTCCCCTCCTCTTCACTCCTCTTCTCCCACCTAATTTAGGTGGTAAATTCACTCCAGCAGCAGCCTCAGGCTGCATCTCCTTCAGTACCGGAGCCCCACTCGCTGACACCAGTGGCTCAGGCAGACCCCCTTGTGAGGAGGCAGCGAGTACAGGACCTTATGGCGCAAATGCAGGGGCCTTATAATTTCATACAGGTAGGTGCAGTTTAATTAGATGTTGTAACAGAAGGTTTAAGTGTTTACACTATTTAACTTAATTCCACTGTATTCTAACTTGTAGGATTCAATGCTGGATTTTGAAAACCAGACACTTGATCCTGCCATTGTATCTGCACAGCCTATGAATCCAGCACAAAACATAGATATGCCCCAGCTGGTTTGCCCTCCAGGTTAGTAATGGTATATTTTTATGTGAGAAATACATATAGGGCCAGTGCTTTCAGGTTTTTTAAAGTTTGTAAAAGTGAATTTTTTTCTTTTAATGCTTGTTTATTTTTTAGCTCTTCTACCTTTTTAATTTGATAAGAAATGTTTTTTTCCTGTAATATGAATGATAACTGTAGTTCATAATGTTTTGTAACTTTTTTGGCATATAGACTTAGAAAAGTACATGTAAGTGTACATTTCAACATTTTTCACAAACTGAACACATCAGCACCCAGAAATGGAACATCAGCCCAGAGCCTATTTTTGTTCTCTCTGGTCGCTAATTACCCTCTCCCCCAGCCCCATGGGAATGACTTCCTGACTTGTAAAACTGTAGACTGGTTCTTCCTGTGTCTGTAATTTATGTATCGTATTTTTTGGACCATAAGACGCACCTACCGTAGGGTTTAGAGGAGGAAAATAGGGGAAAAAATAGGAGGTTCCTGCTTCCTGTGACCCTGTTCCACTGCTGCCCCCCCTCCCCTCAGTGAGCCAGGTAAGCTACATTCAGACTGTAAAGACACACCCCCATTTTCCTCCCGCATGGGGATGTGTGCATCTTATAGTCCAGAAAATGAAATTTTACTTGGCTTTCTAAATGCCAAAATTAATCTAGGAGTAAAAATAATAGAGGTGTTTTTCTCTGAAGGATGCTTGCAGCTTTTTAGGAGAATTTCTGAACATTTTATTACCTAAATAAAAATGAGATTTAACAGTGAAGAGAGTAAGGGAAAAGCTTAGGAGGAAAGGGGGAGAGAGAGACAAGAAGACAAGGCTTCCACTAGTCCTACCCCAACGCTATTATGCGGGAGAACAGCGTAAGAGTCGATGCCTTGTATTGGGTTAAGCGAATCATTAGTAACTTTGAGTCTTGTATTTCCCCTGAATATTGGGTTGGCTAAAAAGCCTATATGGATTTTTCTGTAAAATAAAAGACATTTTTCATTTTCACCAACAACTATTGATTCGGATATGTTGAGTATGTTAACTATTTCCTGCTATTGGCTTCTAGTGGGTAGAGGCCAGGGGTGCTGCTGAACATCTTATAATGCATAAGATGGCCCCACAGCAAGGAATAATTGGGCAAAAATGTTAGTATACCAAGACACTTTTGCAAAACCACTTTTGACGTGTTCGATCAGTCACTGCACCTTCCTACAC
Organism: Tonatia bakeri; assembly: GCA_004024845.1. Lineage (NCBI taxonomy): Eukaryota > Metazoa > Chordata > Mammalia > Chiroptera > Phyllostomidae > Tonatia > Tonatia bakeri. Next base: position 80,837 of record PVIA01001448.1, on the reverse strand, counting down.
TGCATCAATCTTTTGTTGTGTTTCAGTTGCGTTTGTACCTTTCTTGACACAAGAAAGCACAATATGCTGAAGGTGCTGCATATCTTCCATTTCAATGTTGAAATTACTGCACAAAAATTCACCAATCTTGATTTTTTTTTTAATGCATGCTGATACGACAGCTGTCACAGTACAGTCTAATAAAATTGTTTTGAATGAAGTTAAAGACGACTAAGGACTACTAGAAGCCATCATAGGGAAAAAACTAAATGAACTTTAAGGCCAACCTAATATGTCAACATTAAGGGCACAAAAGTGGAACTTTGTAAAGTAACATATTTAATAGATAATTTTAAACGTCATAAAAGGAGTTACGGAGTAAAACCTATTTATCTGGTGAGGTAGTTAACAATGTTTCCAAAGTAAAGTGAACTCGGCTTTGTCACATCTCTACCCAGGGTTAGAGAAGAGATCGGGGTCAGGCCTTCCAGAAAGGAATCAGTTTAATTAGTGTTCATTTTCTGAGTTCAGTCGGAGGAAGAAATACGTGGTTTTCTTTGCTGGTGAGTTGTGCTAAAGCCAACACATGCAGCAGCACCGACTGATGTTACTCAGGTGAACACTGAGTCCACTAGCCTCTTCAGTGAAAATGGGCAGTTTTCACGACTAGCCAGAAGTCTTGTATTTTTGATTATCTGCTTAGCCATGGTTGGGAGGGGAGTAGAAGGATGGTGAGAATTGGTAATAATGTGCACACAGAATCGAATATAGGCTTTTTAAAAGTGTATTTGCATTTTTATTTTTTTTGTGGAGACATTTGAAATATTGAAACTTGATAATGTGCAAATATTACCGAATATTATGTAAGGTCTTGAGTAAGAGCAGCTACTTTAGTTGCTGCTTTAAAAGGCTTTTTCATGGATAACACTGACATCATTCTTCTAGGTTCTGCTCTCTACCTCTTCGCTACCACTTCATCACGAACATCGTACTTTATCTTTGCAAAACACAAAATGAAAGCCATTGTGAGAGTTGATTAGTAATGACTGCCAGTGAACCCAAGGCTCACTTGAAAGCTAAAATTCTGCCTATCCTACCCAGCATATTTTCATGATTGCTAAAGTTTATTTAGGGTTTGGCTATAGAAATTTGATTTTGTGGAACAATATTTTTTTGGTCAATTTTGCAGTTCATTCTGAATCTAGACTTGCTCAACCTACTCAAGTTCCCGTACAACCAGAAGCCACACAGGTAAGAGTGATTAAAAATATTTTTGCAGATTTGTTTTTAGTCAGTTCTTGGGTTACTTTTTGAGTTAGCTTATGAAAGTCAGGGACGAATTTGATCCGTATCCCAATCTGGAATGTGTAGCTTTATTTCCATGTTTATATTTTTCTTGCGACAGTTAAATTTTTTTTTAATTCTGATGTTTTATAACAGCTTATTATAACAAAGGAAGAAGCTTTTAGATACATAATTCTAAAATTTAATGCAGATATTACTGTTTGGGGGGAAACTAGGGTTTATTGAACTTTGAGCTTCAATAATTCATGTTTTTGTAGTTGTTAGGTTTTATAGTCTCTTGAACAGGTATATTTCTTTTAAGCCCTGGATGTATTAGAGTTTATTTATAACAGAAAGATGCTTTGATTTCTTTACTTCCGTGTAGGTTCCTTTGGTTTCGTCCACGAGTGAGGGGTATACTGCATCTCAACCCTTGTACCAGCCATCTCATGCTACAGAGCAACGACCACAAAAGGAACCAATTGACCAGATTCAGGCAAGTTCTGTTACCAGGTCATATCAACTTGATGAGGCGCTTGCTTATTCATGAATTGGGCAGAGGTAAATTACTGTTAATTTAGTTACTCTTCTTTTTGGACCTAATGCATGCACTACAGTATATTTATTTCATGAAGTAGCTGAATTTGTTAATACACATATGGGTAGTAGCTTTGGCGAAGTTTAGTTTATCACTAAAGTGCGTCTCTTCACTTTGTGTTTAGGCAACAATCTCTTTAAATACAGACCAGACTACAGCATCATCATCCCTTCCTGCTGCTTCTCAGCCCCAAGTGTTCCAGGCTGGGACAAGCAAACCTTTACACAGCAGTGGAATCAATGTGAATGCGGCTCCATTCCAGTCCATGCAGACGGTAGGCAGATTAATTCAACTCACATGAAGTGTCTAGAGTATATTATCATTGTGCTAGTGTTTCAGTGAAGTCTTCACTCCACTTTGTGCTTAAGTCTGCATCTCCCCTAACTGGGGGATATATTTAATTGAACCTAAATTTCGGTTTTTGTGCTTCCAGAGGTAGATTTGAGTCTTAGGTGTTATGTGCTCACATCTTGTTTTATAGTTGCACCTTTTTGCACATGTAGAAAAACAGACCAGTATCTACATGTAAAAGTTGTTACTTACCTTTAACAATTGTTTACATTTTGCTGTATTTGCTTAGTCTTTTACTTCACTGAAGTATATCACAAAGTAAATTTTAGACATGATTCTTCACCCTGCTTCCTCCATAAGCATCTCTGAATTGCAAGAGTTTCTAGAAAATAATGATAATGGAAATACTGTAATCAATAGGATTCAGTTAAATCGCTCACTGGAAAGTTTATAGAGTTAAATACTAAATAACTTTTGAGTAAAACAAATATAATAATTGAAGCAAATACCGAACTGATAGAATTAATTTCTTTAAGTGATACTGGAGCAGGGGTTTCCATCTTCTATAAGGATTTTTTCATTTATAATAGCATTTTCAAGGCTGCTGATTGTGTGTCTTTAGATTTTTTTAATCCCCACTTATACTTTGCTTTTAATGTGTTTTTCCCCCCACATTGAAGTGCATTAATTGAGGAATTTTGTGTATGTGTGTGTGATGTTTGAGACCTCTATAAGACTTTGTTTTACATTTGAGGTAAAACCAGCATTGAAGTCTGCCATGTGAAAAGGAGGGAAATTATTAGCATAACAGGATGAACTAATCATTTATTTACTTACAGGTGTTCAATATGAATGCCCCAGTTCCTCCTGTTAATGAACCAGAAACTTTAAAACAGCAGAATCAGTACCAGGCCAGTTATAACCAGAGCTTTTCCAGTCAGCCTCACCAAGTAGAACAAACAGAGCTTCAGCAAGAACAGCTTCAAACAGGTAGGATGATCAGCATCAATTCCTTGGCTACTTGCTCTGCAGTGCAGTTATTGACAGTGTTAGGTCAGTTTAGACTTTAGAGTGGCCGTGTTTGGAGAGTTTTTGTTTCAGTTTTAGACTTTACAAATTTTGCATTGCTGATCCGTATTTGCTGTGTGATTATGTGCAGTTTTTAGAGGTCTTATACCCATTTTCCTTTGGTCAGTGAGCTTTTATAATACTTTTTTTTGTTTTAGTGGAATTAAACTTGTTAATGACATTATGATCAGTTTTGTTTTTAATTGCTAATTTATTGAAGCCTGCTGACATGATCATCTGCACTCAGTTATACAAAGTTAGGAAGCAGTAAGGAGTTGCTGTGTCTGCATTTGGTGGACTAGGTTGAAACAGAAGTCCTTGTTGGAAAGTATGGTTGTAATTTGGCCAGTTATACCTGTCACAGTAATAATGTAGATAGAGATATTTTAGATTTTTTTAATCCGTAACACATGAAATATCTTTTTTAGATCTTTGGTTATTTAATTCCTAGGAGTTTAATTGGAGTCCCACAACAAACTAGCAAACCCTGCTAAAATCATAGGAGTTAGTACTTAGATTTTATCAGACTGATTTTTAAGAAGAGATTTTATTTACTAATTTTTTTAGAGAGAAGGGAAGGGAGGGAGAAAGAGAGAGAGGGAGAAGTATATCAATGTGTGAGAGAAGCACTGATTGGTTTCCTTTTGCATGTGCCCCAACCAGGGACCAGACCTGCAGCCAGGCGTGTGCCCTGACTGGGAATTGAACTGGAGACCTTTTGCTTTGCAGGATGATGCTCAACCAACTGAGCCACACGGGTCAGGGCCAGACTGATTTAAATAACTGAGGTTTTCTTGATATACCTGGATCAGTGTTACAGATTTTCCAGCAGTGAATCCTTACATACCCCTGTAGTATTCAGCATCACTAAGCAGTAGGGAGGTTAAGTCAACCAGCTTTGGTAGAAATTTGTCAGTTATGCTGTGAGCTCAGCTCCTTGATGACAACTGGGCTTGTTGTTCTTGGGCCCCTTTCTTTCTTTGCCAGGTTCTCGTATGTTGGTTTTGGAGCAGGTACATTTGGGGCCTTAAAAGTATTGTGCTGACGTGCATGCTATTTTGCCATTTTTTTCAGATGATGTGATAAAATTAAAAGTAATTACTATGTATCATTTGACTTGGTTAATGATGCCATTTGTACCATTTGATTTCACTGTCGTTTTTATACTGTCCTTGAATTTACTAATTGATGGTAAGAACTTGAGCTAGATAACCTTTTGTTACCATTTAAAAGTACACGTTGTCTATAAAAGTTTCATAACATTCACAGACATTTTCAAAAACAAAACAAAATCAACCCATACACTTTGCTTTTGTTTAGACACTCCCACACTGCCACTCTAACCTAGGCCGTGGTCACCTCTTACTTGGACTGTTGCTCTGGTCTCTTTTGACTCTGTTTTAGCCCAGTCACACGGTAGCCAGGGTGATTATTTTAAAATGTAAATCAGATGTCTCACTCTTGTTAAAACCTAGTGACTTCCTGTTTTATTTAGAAAAGAAATCCAAAACTTTACATTGGTTTATAGGTTCTTTTACCATGTGGTCCCTGTCTTGTCCTGTCGTGTATCCTGTTTGCTTCCTTATGTCCCCATACCAGCCACTAACACAGCAAGTTCTCTGTCCTCTCATAGCCTCCACACTTTCTTTTTGTCTGGAACTTCCTTCTGTTAATGTTCGCACAGCTTTGTTTCTTGACTGCTTTTAGAATCGTGCTCAAGTATCACCTCCCAGAGACCTCCCTTATCACCCTGTCTGAATCCATCACACTCACCTTGGTCACTCGTTTATCTTGCTGCGGTTTATTCATCCCTCATTACCTGATATGGTACAGATGTTTTCACTCGTGTGTGTGTTTTGTTCATCTGTTATCTCCCATTATTCACCTGGGCAAGCACTGTGTGTTGGTGACTGATACACCCTGATATCTAGGGCTCGATTGGCATGTTGATGTTTGTTGAACAAATCAGTGTGTGCCATCATTTAGAAGTTTTGTTTTAATTTGAATTCAAAAAGGTGAAAAGGATCTTTGGCAATTTTTTTATGGGCTAGAGTTTATGCTTCACAAACACTTAAAAGTAATTCTGGTCTTTTTAAATAAAGATCGCACTTCAGTTGTTTTGCTGGGTGTTTCTTGAAGTGAGATTTGACCAAGATTAATAAAATTCTTATCAATAAAAAATGAGTTGAATATTCAGTTTTCTTTTTTAAGATTTTTAAATTTATTTTTAGAGGGGTAGGGAGGGAGAAAGAGAGGGAAAGAAACATCAGTGGTTGCCCACTGGGGACCAGACCCACAATCCAGGCATGTGTCCTGACAGGGAATCAAACTGGTGACCCTTGGGCTTGCAGTCTGGCGCTTAATGCACTGAGCCACACCAGCCAGGGCTGAAAATTCAGTTTTTTGGACTACTTTCTGCATGCATACAAATGAATATTTTTATATAGGAAATGTTGATTGTACTCCTGATAATTTGCTTATAATTTTTAATCTTGGGAATATAGTAAAGGGTAATCCATGTAGGAAGTTCACATTGGGAATAGTGTGTCTGGTTCATTACATAACTGAAAAAGGAGTCATGACCGCTTTTCTTTCAAGGCATTCTCTATAGCTTTCTTGTTGCAAAAAGGAATTCTGAGAACTAGTATGTGTATTTTGGGTTTCTTGAAGATATAAAATAAGTCTGGTAAAGATTTTCAAGAGTCATACCACCTTTCCTCTCTGCCTGAGCATGGGGTATTTGGGTTGGCTAGAGGTTGCTGTTTTTGTTCCAAGGGTGCAGGCCTTCTGGTGGTCGCTATCTTCCTCGCCTCCCAAAGGTTCTGACAGCACCCCGTTTTTTGCCCTATACCCCCCTTCCCAGTGAATTACGAGCACTGGCTGAATACCAGATATGTACCTCACCTAGGTATTTAGTTTTTAAAGGTTTCTAGCTTCCCCATTGTGGAAAAGAGAGGGGTGGGGTGCAAAGGAGTGTGGCCTTCTGTTGAGGACCTTCCTTCACTTTAGGTGGCTGCATACTAGCGTACCATGTAACTGTCTTCAAAATTGGCTGTACTCAAAAGTACTTGAAATGAATCAAGAATTAAGTGGGGTATAAATTGAAGGCCTCTGCCGTTTATCTTTGTAATGGACTAAATATCCTACTATATAGCTACTTAGTTACAGGAACATGGTTTCATTTGTTTTGTTTAATTATTGAGGGAGATTTAAAAGAATAATAAAGCTTCAACTACTAAGGAGCCTTACAATTAAAATAAATACTTAAGTGGTATAAAATGGTAATTGTACTGTTTCAGTATGTAAGATCTTTTTAATTGTTTTTTGGTCTCTTGTGCTAATAGGCAGGTGCCTCTCGGAAGATGTGTAATAATATAGCCTTTCAAATCATTGGGAAGGCTAGAGCTGTGTGCTGTCACACCACTGTGCTTTCAAAGGTTTGGGTTGTTGGAGAATTTTATCCCATTTAATATATGGGTAGGAGAAAGGCAGGAATGTGTAGTTTTCCCTATTGTTAATATGAAAATTTATTTAAACACAGAATTGAACTTTGAAGAGATTGGGTAAGACACTCCTTAAACCAGAAAGCATGTGGGAAAACAAATTGTAATGAGCTGTGTGTAGTGTGTGTGACTATTTTTTCTCTTTTTATTATAGTGGTTGGCACTTACCATGGTTCCCAGGACCAGCCCCATCAAGTGACTGGTAACCACCAGCAGCCTCCGCAGCAGAACACCGGATTCCCTCGGAGCAGTCAGCCCTATTACAACAGTCGTGGTGTGTCTCGTGGGGGCTCTCGTGGTGCTAGAGGCTTGATGAATGGGTACAGGGGCCCTGCCAATGGATTCAGAGGTAAAAACGACGTCAAGTTCGAGTCCTTTTCTGATTTGTAAAATACATAGAAATATGTCATGGTTTTGGGGAAAAATATGTATCTCTGGATTAGCCTTTTATATACAATTTAAATGTTTTTAGTATAGTTCGATAGAGTAGTTTAAATTCACAGTAAGTTTTGTGTGTGTGTCAAATCCATGTCTCCCCTGTCCTCTAAGGGGTAATTGCTTTCTGTACATTATCAGACCGTGTGGAGATTTGTTGGTTTTTTGTCTGTATGTGTGTATGTGCCTGGATGGGTGACAGTTTTCTAAGGCAGTTCTCATAGAAATAGATGAGTAGATGGAGTTGGCATAGGGAATTAAGAGATTACTATGAATAACTAGCATGGCTTATAATTTTCGTTTCTTCTCTTGGTCAGTAGTAAGAAAGTAAAAATTGCTTGTGAAGATAAGAAAATTGTTTTCTTGTCCTAAATTTTAGGAGGATATGATGGTTATCGCCCTTCATTCTCTAACACTCCAAACAGTGGTTACACACAGTCTCAGTTCAGTGCTCCCCGGGACTATTCTGGCTATCAGCGGGTATGTAAAGTTACTGTCCAGTATAAACCTGACGGAAGTGTACCAGTGAAAGGAATTGCTGTAGTTTCTTGATGGACTTGATTAAGTAATTTGGGGCTGATTTTATTTATACTTTCGGACAAGATACTTCATTAGGAAGAATGATGACGTGCTTTTCTTGGCACTCAGTGCAGATACTCATTTAAGAGTGTTAAAAACAGTGCTTTATAAGAGCAGAGAAATACATCCCACTGAATGTTCTTGAGAGTATTAGGAGTACAATACTTACAAAATAATAGTTACGATGTATTGAAATGTCTAAAAGATAAGGAAGAATTCTATATTCTGCAAGTATTAGACTAAGAACATAGATGGCTAAGGATTCAAAAATTACCTTCTCTTCATTACTAACTAGCTTGTCTTCTAGGATGGATATCAGCAGAATTTCAAGCGAGGCTCTGGGCAGAGTGGACCACGGGGAGCCCCACGAGGTAATATTTTGTGGTGGTGATCCTAGCTCCCAAGTGGAGCTTCTGTTCTGGCCTTGGAAGAGCTGTTCATAATCTGCATGCAGGTTACACGTTAGGAATACATTGATCATTTCCAGACTTGTTTCTAGGGGTTACATGAAATGCTCTGTTTCTAAAATTTATCTTGATCCCAAATTTAATTTTTTGAATGACTTTCCCTGTTACTCTACACTGTCTTGAAAACTAGAACATTTCTCCTCCTCAGAAAAAAAATGTTTTTCCAACTGCAAATTATTTTTCAGGTCCTAAAACCTACTAAACGTTTTTAGGAAGTACTTATTGAAACATTTTTGTAAGACATTTTTGGAATGAGATTGAACATTTATATAAATTTATTATTCCTCTTTTATTTTTGAAACATGCATATTATATTGTAGGGCCAGAGACCCTTTAATGGCCAGATAAGCCATAGTTACATTTAGAGAACCATTTAGAAGTCATAGAACTAATTGAAACTTCAATGCCTTTTGGAGTACTATTATATAAATACCCAATTATTTCTTACTTGTAAACAAAACCGCCAAATTCCTAACTGTAATTGAATTATACTTAAAAATGACAGGTTTTAAGAGTTTTTGGTTTTGTCTGTTGTAGGAAAACTACTTCATACCATGTGGGCAGGAAGCCAACCTGTGTAACAATTGGAGGTAGCATTTCATATGATCCGAAGTTCTAAATGGTTCTTACTTCAGGGAAGTAAATTGAATAGGTTTCCTCTAGATATTGGCCATCACATGTATAAAATGTATATTAAGGAGGAATTACAAAGTACTTTGATTTTAATGCTAGTAGAAACTGGCCAACAAAAAGGTGCACTTTTAAAACATTAATGGATCACTGGGAAATTATTGACTTGAAGTATCTAAGGATATTTGCATGTGAATGTGGGTTATGTTCTTTTTCACCTTGTAGCATATTCTATGAGAGTTGAGTTGACTGGTAGCTAAAAATCTGTTTTAACAGCATGTAAAAAATTATTTTATCTGTTACAAGTCATTATATAATTTTCAATGTTATGTAGTTTCTTTTTAACAGTTTAGGTAATAAGGTCTGTTTTTCATTCTGGTGCTTTTATTAATTTTGATAGTATGATGTTACTACTGAAATGTAAGCTAGAGTGTACACTAGAATGTGAGCTCCATGAGAGCAGGTACCTTGTCTGTCTTTACTGCTGTATCTATTTCCAACGCCTGATGACAGTGCCTGGCACATAGTAGGCACTCAATAAATACTTGTTGAATGAATGAATGAATGAGTACTGGTGGAATACTCCATTAGCTCTACTCTTCCTCTAGCTAGGGAACGTGAGCCAATCTGCGCATGGCAGCTTCCAGGACAGGTGGGACTTGAACACTGAAGAATTGACCTCTTAAACCTAATAATGTGGTGACAGGCTGCCCACATGCTTCTTGACTTCAGATGAAAATCTGCTTGAAGGCAAAACAAATAGTATTTGAAAGAAAAACCAAATGCCATTTTTGTCTTCTAGGTCGTGGAGGGCCCCCAAGACCCAACAGAGGGATGCCGCAAATGAACACTCAGCAAGTGAATTAATCTGATTCACAGGATTATCTTTAATCGCCAAAAACACACTGGCCAGTGTACCATAATATGTTACCAGAAGAGTTATTACCTATTTGTTCTCCCTTTCAGGAAACCTATTGTAAAGGGACTGTTTTCATCCCATAAAGACAGAACTACAGTTGTCAGCTTTATATTACCTGGACATGGAAGGAAGCTATTTTTACTCTGCATGTTCTGTCCTAAGCGTCATCTTGAGCCTTGCACATGATATTCAGATTCCTCACCCTTGCCTAGGAGTAAAACATAATATTCTTTATGGGGTGATAATATCTCCATAGTTAATCGAAGTGGCTTGGAAAAAGCAAGATTGACTTTTGACGTTGGATAAAAATCTACAAATCAGCCCTAGGATTATTCATTGGTAATTGACAAAAATATTTCCCTTGAAAGGAAGATGGAAAAGAGTGTGGTATGGCAGAAAAACTGCATTTCACAGCTTTTCTAGTTAAATTGGAGCACTGAACGTTTAGAAGCATACCAAATTACGCATGGGCCCTTAATCACACATACAAGGTTGGCTACTGACTTTGACATAGTACTATTCATCCTCTGGCCAAAGGACTGGTTAAAAACACATCTGACTTGCTTTTTAACAGCTGATATGTGTAAGACAAAGCCAAAATGCAAAATTAGGCTTTGAATGACACTTTTTTTTGAAAAATATGCAACAAATATGGGATGTATCTGGATAAATATGGGATGTAATCTGGATGGCCACTTGTACTTAATGTGAAGTATTTAGATATCTTTTTGAACACATAACATTTTCTTTGACAATGGCTTTTGTAAGGATTGGTACTATATATCATTCCTTATGATGCTCATTGCTTATCACTAATCCTTGGAATTTGCTGTATTGTCACTTAAATTGGAACAGGTACTGATAAAAATCTATAATGGGTAATCATAACACTCTTGGTCACATGTTTTCCTGCAGCCTGAAGGTTTTTAAAAGATACCAAATGCCTGCTGCTACCACCCTCTTAAATTGCTATCTTTTGAAAAGCACCAGTGTGTGTTTTAGATTGATTTCCCTATTTTAGGGAAATGACAGTCAGTAGTTTCAGTTCTGATGGTATAAGCAAAACAAATAAAACATGTTTTTAAAAGTTGTATCTTGAAACACTGGTGTTCAACAGCTAGCAGCTTATGTGATCCACCCATGCGTAGTTAGTGTATAAATTTATGGTCATCTCCAGCAGCTGCTTCTGTAGTACTTGCACTTAACCTTCTGTCTAACCCTAATTGAATAATCCTTTTCTCATGGAGGTATTATTCATACTCACAGTGGCGACTCCTTCCCTTAGGTACATAAGGAGAGTCACAGATTTGGTGGAGGCTGACAGTTGAGTCATTCACATGCTAAGCTGGGGATACGTGCTAGCAGTGTGAGCTCTAGTTCTGTGTGCCTGCGGACTTCCTGCTGCTTGTCGTATCCCACTCGGACTTCATGGAGAATAGGCCCACCTAGCAAGCAAAGGCTGCGAAGTTCATGGTATTTTCTGTGCAGAAATTAAATTTTGTTTTCAGCCTTCAGCTAAGGAATTTTTGCAGTAGGTGCTCAACTACTTAAAAAAACACACAGCTCTCAGACATTCATTGTTAGACGAGTGGAGTTCCCACCGGTTTGTAGCCCACTAGAATGGATAGGCTGTTGGACATTCCACACTGAAAGTTTTGTAGGGTGGTGGGGAAGGAGGGGATCTTCAATGTTAATTTTAAAATAAAGTCAGTTCTTGACTTTTCTCATGTGTGGTTGTGGTACATCATATTGGAGGGTTATCTGTTTACATTTGCAAATGAGTCCTTTTGTTAGTGAATGACATCTGCCTGGGATGTACCACAACCATATGTTGTATTTTAGAAGGATCAGACAAGTATTCATGGTTTACTGGGTGGTCCCTAGATGTATGCTTACAGTCCTTTACATAAAGCTAAATTTGCTATCAGTGTCGAAAAAGTTTCAGGACATTTACAATCAAAATTGAACTAAGTAAGTTCTTACAGTGATTTTTATGAATCAGTTCAGAGATGGAATGGGGAGAAATGCTTTGTAGATTTCAAAATTCTGTGCGTTCGTGCAGATGTGAGTGTGCAAAGGGGTTAGTTTGATTAGTTCTCTGTTTTTAAAGGATTGTTTCTTTCTGAAGTACTATATATTATTTTTGGCATTCTACAGTTGCAGTTTAAATGTAAAACTTTTATGCCTCAATTCAGACTATATTTTTTAAAGGAATGCCTCATTATGGGGCAGAGAACTTTTTAAAAAGTTCCATTAAGAACTGAGTCTTGGTCCTAAGTGTTCTGTATAATACACTTTTCCTGCCTGCAGAAGGCCTTTTGTTTGGTCAAATGGCATAGTTTAACAGTTGCAAGGAAATGATTGTCATATATGTCACTGTAGCTTCTTCGTATAGTAAGACTCCACACATAAAGAACTGTAAATGCACAGTGTCAATCATCTCACATGAACAATGAGACTTCTGTTTTAAAGCTTTAAGACAGGATGTCATAGATTGCTTTGGTTAGGGCAGTTTTGTTTTCAGATCCTAATATCCCTAAAGAGTATGGGAGACTTTTTCCTGATCATTGTATCTTGATACTAAAATAGCCTTTAAATATTTTTAATCAGTTAGCTTCTGTAGCTCTTTTGTCTCCTGTATAGGCAACATGGGAGACTTTCCCACTTGTGGGAGACAAGAGGATGTGTGTTTATTATCAGAAAGCTCATTAACTGAGGTGCTCTGTTGACAACCAATTCATAAAATGTAGAAGGTAGTTGAGTAGTCAGCCTTCTAAGTGTCTTAGGAAATTTGTACTGTTCATTTTATTTTCAATAATATATCTTGGGGGGATTGGGAGTACAGGTAAGTGCTGAATTCAAACCCTTCATTTAATCTCTAAGCTCCCAAATCCCCAACTCTCTTGAGTTCTTGTTAAGTGCTCTTAAGTTTTGTTGACTAAGTTATATTGAAAAGAATTGGTATTGCCCTTGAGCTCATCCCTTCTAAAGAGGTAATGGGGAAGGAAAACCTTCAGTAAAATGAAGGCTCATCCCTATACCTTTTCCAATTTTGAATTCTATAAAAATACTGGAAAAGACTAGTGAATGTTTTAAATTACATTAGATTAAATCATATTAAAATCTGATTCCTTATTGTCCTTGAGTGAAGTCTTGCTTCAGTTGTATATACCATCCAGCACAGCTCTAAGTAAAGAAGATGTGCTCCTTAGGAGAGGAAAAACCTTCAAGAAACCTCTTTGGTAGTTTTGATGTCCAGGTTTTAACAGCTATACTGAAGCCTAATCCAGTCCCATGCAGAAGTCTGGTTCTTTTGAGTTTAGGTAGTGAAAGCACCTAATCTATTAAGGCCATTTTTAGTGTGTATTATTTGTGAGTGCTAGTTTTCTTTTAAGTCCTGTGTTTATTTTAGGGAGCCACTGTAAGCCAGTGAACCAAATCTTCAGAAAATTTGGGTAGCCTTTGCCAGGCATCATGCCAAGCACAGCATTCATTGGTGACAAAATCGCTGTTTCCTGCTTTCACTGAACAGTCTAAAGAATACCAATGTGGTGGCATTAAAGTGCAGCAAATCCATGATGGAGCAACACGTATAATGGTAGATTCTAAGGCCGTGACTGGTAGGATACGACCTAGTCAAAATGATCAGGAAAGACTTCAGTTGAAAGGGATAACTGAACAAAGATTTAGAGAATGGGTTGCAAACTAGATGGGAGAAAAGCCTGTCCAAAGGTCCTCACTCAAGTGAAAACAGTACAGGTTGAATAGAGTGAGGTTGAAACGTAACAGCTACTATGGATGGCTTTATAGTTATATGCCATGTTAAGTTTTGTCTCGAGTAGTTGGGAACATTTGACGATTTTACGCCATGTGTATGGGGTGGGGTCACCTAATAAATGACGTTTGAAGAATGCTCAGTGCAGTGTTGAGAGCAAAATGTACAAGAGGTGGCTACTGGAGGCAGCTCTTGTATGAAATGAACACGAGTGGAGGGTGGAGGTGAGTGGGTGTCTACATATTTACTTCCTATCTATACCTCGTGGAGTTCTCCAGGCCGTGGTATCAGACTTCATCTCGAGCTAAATACTGTTCCCTAAGTGGCCTCATCTGACCCCATGGTTGTGACACAATTAGTATTTAAGTTACTCCTAAATATTTTTAGGTCCCAAACTCTGAAACAGTTCGTACTAAGTGTCTTGATTTGAATGTCATGAGTATTCCAAATTGCCCTTTTGATTAGCCTACATTCATCCAGTTGGCTCAGGGCAGATATACTTGGGAGATCGCCTTTGATTTTCATTCATACCCTGTATCTAGTCCTTAAGCAAACCCACCTGCTTCTACATTGAAAATATATTCTGAGTCATCCAGCACTTGTGACCACCACCGTTTACCAGTTTTGAACAGTGAACTATGGTAGCTTGTAAATGGTTCTCCATGCTTCTGCCCTTGCTCTTCTGTAGTCTAATATTTGCACATTGGCCAGAATGAGCCTTTTAACAGGGCAACTCCGATTTTGTCACAACTGTTTCCCAAACTGGTGGTTTCTCATACCTGGAGTTCAAGGTCTAAATCTGACCCACGTGCCTTTCATTATATATCCTAGTTTCCTGCCATATCCATTTTCCTTATTACTCTCCTCTGGGCACACGGGCTGCTTTGCCAAGGTTTTTTCCATCTTGGAGTCTACATGTTTTCAGCATGGGAAGACTTCATTCATACTGTTTTCATGCTCACCTCTAAAACTACCTTCGTCACTTGCTGGATGCTTTATTCTTAAAACCTAGCTAGTATTATGTAAGCTTCACAAGGGATGGAAATGTAGTTACTATCCTTTGTGTCTGGCATATTAAAATCTTGAGTGAATTAAAGAATTTGATGGCGGATGTTGAACTGAACGGGTGGTGGTGCTGATTATTACATTAGACCTGGAAGTTCCTTGATTTGGGGAAAGTTGGGGGGAGCAAGAGAAATGAGTTCGGCTTCAGACATTCTGAATTTGAGGTGCCCAGGAAGAAATGTCAAGCACGGGGTTGTATTTGTTTACTGAAGTCCAACGATCTGGTCCAAAGCCAACTTAAACGTATGTATAGGTGGTCCCACAGTCGTGCTTACGCGAGTTCTGGTTGCTAGACCGGGTTGGCAGTAACAAAAAGAGCAGGGCCCCGGAGCTGGGTTTCAGGAGAGTGCCAGCATTTGGCGGCCAAATAAAGGCCCAAGGGGAATCTGCCAAGTACAGCGGCCACAGTGGATAGACAACCTAGAGTTCCAGACTACAAGATAATCGACTGGGTATGAAGGAGGGTTGAGTGAGATGAAATAGGTCTTGAGTTTCCTTATCCTGTCATTAAAACCGTGTGTGGTTTAAATAGGATCGGTAAAATTACGCACATCTCTGAAACCACTCGTCTCGCATAACAAGGCTAACACTGAAAACCCTGCACTTCTAACCCTGTGCTGCCTGGACCTACCTGAGCACCCGAGCTATCACTGGCACAGTAGCAGAGACGGTGCGGACATCTATATGCTTAGTTTGTCCTTGGTAATTAGGTACCTTAATTTCAACAAGAAAGACAAATTACACGCGGCACCACAGGCAGAAGTTGAAACACAGCCCTCTTTGGACCTAGGTTGCAGCCCCGCCTCCTGGCCCTTTGACGTCATCACGCAGGGACGAGGTTGAAGAAGGTCCCCTCTCGCTCGCTGTCGCTGCACTCAGAGCGCACTAGGGCTCGCACGGCTTACCTGCGCCTGAGCCGGACGCGCGTCGCGAATCCGGGGGAACCTTGAGAGCCGACAGTAGGCTTCCGCTAGGGGCCGCCGGGTGCGCCAGCCGCTCCTCTGGAGTGGTTCCGCGCCCCACGTGTTTCTGCACTCCACGTGCTTCCGCCTCGCTGCTGCTTGGAATTCGCTTAGCTCCGGACACAGGTACTCCTAACGGGATGGCTGGGGCTAGGTGCCGAGGTTGGTGTCCGTTTCCTCTTTGCGTCTGGAGGAGACCGGCTGGAAGACGAAGGTTCTGCATCCCTCTCTGCCCGGCCCACGCCGACCGCCGCCGCATCGGGGCGCTCCTAGATGACAGGATCCTCTTCCCTAGTAGGCGGCCACTCTCGGGCATGCTTCTCCAGCGCTCTCTGGGGTTACGTGGTTCGATTTCCACTCTCTAGAGTCTTTTAGCTGGGGTGGGAGAGTGGGGTGGAGGGGATTGGGTGAGTGACAACACTTTTGCTTTCCGCGGGGCTTGCCCCACAGTTCCTGGTTGCTGCCTGGGCATCGAACAGAGGCAATTTTGATTCCAGATCCTCCCACACTCCTGATTACTAAGCTCATTCGTTTATACTTTTTATTCAGCAGTCACATTCAGGAGTTTGTTTTGTTTGCCAGTGCACCTAGAATGGTGGCTGGCACATAGATGCTATATATACTTGTTAGACGAGTAGAAGAATGAATGAAAAAAACCACCCTTTTCCTCCTGTAAGGCCTTCCTCATCCGTTAAGACTTCCTTGGCAACTCCAAGCCATCGTAATCTCAGACTTTCATCAGACCACTGGCTGTAGTGGTCAAATTTTATGTCTTTACACAGATTATTCCTCATCTTTTTCACTTAAATATCTTCTCCAAGGATAATGAAAGCTCCTTAAGGTCAAGACTTAGTCTGGTACTACTTGTGGGGCTCCTATGGTAACTAGAGCAAAAAGCAGTCCCAGTAATTAATTTTAATTGATTATTATGGGGTCTTTATATAGCCCACAACACAGCCTACAAGCTGGGCAGGTTGGAAAAAACTGAAAAGACCTCAGGCAGACCTGAGAGTAAGTCTTGTCTGTGTAGTTTTTCTTTCTTGGGATACTTGAGTATTTATACTTGTTCTTTCCGTATAAAATAGGAATCACTGATTGTGACGTAGTGTTCATGGTAAAATAGAACTGCTAAATTCCCTGTTTGGATTGGGAGCTTTGGAGGACAGCTAAGGAAGGCATAGTTAAGGTTCAGTTAATGAGCTTTATGTTTAGAATGTAGCGGGCACTGGAGTTTCTAAGTGACCTATCTTTTTACATTTTGTGTTATAGTAGTACAGTTGATACAGCTGATGTTTCTTTGGTGTATTATGGTAATGATGCAATATTTTATTATGTAATTACCATAACTTTTGAGGTCTTTCTGTACGGGCTTCAGTATGGTTTTTCCCTCCCTTTAAGAGACCGTTGGAATCATTTCATCGTAGTGATTATTGATTTTTCTCCCTGACCTTATTAATAATGCATATGAATTTTTCAGAAGCAAAATAACCACGCCACCCCCCCAAAGAAGAACAAAATAAGAATTACTTGCAACCTCACAATCCAGAAATATCTAGTGGATTGGCCAAAAAGTCTGTGTGTTTTTTTCCATAAAATAAAAGGCACATTTTTCATTTTTACCAATAACTTTATTGATTTGGATATTTTGAGTATGTCAGCTATCTCCTGCATGGTATAACATCGATTCTTTTCAGTTAACGTCTTGATTTGATTGCTATCAACTTCAACTGGTTTGCCTGACTCTGGAGCATCATCCAGTGAGAAATCTCCAGCGTGAAACTTCGCTAACCACTTTTGACATGTTCGATCAGTCACAGTACAAACACAGTACAGATACACATTCTCCATACAGCAAATCTTTTTTTGGGTTTCAGTTGTATTTTTACCTTTATTGAATAGTAAAGCATAACATGCCAAAAATGTTGTGTATTTTCTTCCATCTTCAGTAGTGAAATGGCTACACAAAAATTCACCAATTTTGATTGTTTTTTAAAAAATGCACACTGATATGACAGCTGTCACAGTACAATCTAACAAAATTATTTCAAATAAAATTAAAGACAGCTTAGTGCTACTAGAGCCTTCTTATAGGAAAAAACAAACAAACAAACAAACTCTTTGGCCAATCCAGTACTGCATACTTTGGTGTTTTGTTCCAGTCTTTTTCTTTCCCTGTAAGTTATGTATATGCATAAAAGATGGTATTATATTTAATCCTATCATGTTATTCTCTCATAGTTTTCAAGTGGTTTTGAAAAAGTTTTATTGAAAACTGCCTTATCATCTCATAGATGTACCACTATATAGTTTAATCGTTCTATTTTTTAAATGTCTGTTTTTTAATCCTCACCCAAGGATATGTTTATTGATACTAGAGGGAGAGAAAGGGAGAGAGAGAAAAAAACACCGATCAGTTGCCTCCCGTATGTGCCCTGACCTGGGATTGAACCTGCAATCTTGTGGTGTACGGGGTGAAACTCCAACCAACTGAGCCACCCGGCCAGGACAGTCATTCTATTTTTTTGAATGGTGTTTCTGACTTTTTTAAATACTCATTCATAGAGGTGTGAATTACAGCTTTCCTGTTGACTTCCCATGTGGAGGGAACATTTTCATCCCCTCCCCAAGCCTGTTTCCCAGTGGGTGATAGCTTCCCTAGGGAGCTGTTTGAAGGTTAAGATGATGCCGATAAAGGTGCCTAGTAGACTGCCTAGCCCCACCGGAGGCGGCAGCTCATGCCCCTCACCCAGAATCTGGTGGTCATGTCCAGTGTTTCCTTTCTTTCTGCTCAGTGATACTACTTCACCATGCATCGGAAGAAAGTGGATAACAGGATCCGGATTCTCATAGAGAATGGGGTAGCTGAGCGGCAAAGGTCTCTCTTTGTTGTGGTTGGAGATCGAGGGAAAGATCAGGTAAGACGTGGTACGTGTTTCCTGATACCATATCCTGTCCCAAAGAGTCAGCATGTCATAGGCCCTCTTGGGTTTTAGCACATAATGACATTAAGGTCCCCTGATTGGCTTCCTTTAAGTAAAATGCTTACTGGAGATCTTCCTTTTTCTTTTCTTTTTTTTAAAGATTTTATTTATTTAAAGTTTTTATTTATTTATTTTTAGAGAGGGGGGAGGGACAAAGAAAGAGAGGGAGAGAAACATCAATGTGTGGTTGCCTCTTATGCACCCCCTACCAGGGACCTGGTCTGCAACCCAGGCATGTGCCCTGACTGGGAATCAAACCGGAGACCCCTTGGTTTGCAGGCTGGCACTCAGTCCATTGAGCCACACCAGCCAGGGCCCTTTGTTTTTCTGTAGGTAATACTCTGTATTTAGAGTTATTAGCAGACAGGTTAACAGCTCTTGATGCCTGGGGTGGTGGACTGAGCACAAGGGTTAGTGTATGTGACCTGGCTTCTAGTCCCCACTTCAGCACCACTTGCCTGGTGACCTTGGGCACTTCCCTGGCCTGCAGTTTAGTTTCCACATCTGTCAAATGAGGTCTTGGGGATGGCAGTCTCAAAAGTCTCTTTTAGCCCTGAGATTCTGGGAGCTTTTCCTTTGGCAGGTGGTCATACTTCATCACATGTTGTCCAAAGCAACCGTGAAGGCTCGGCCGTCAGTGCTGTGGTGTTACAAGAAAGAGCTGGGGTTTAGCAGGTAAGCTCAGCCCTTCGAGCATCCCATGCTACTGACAGTTCCTGCGTGTTAGCTGAGTGCCAGGAGATGATGCCCTGAGTAGTTTTCCGGAGATTGTTAGTGGAGTTAGTCTCAGGACATTTCCAAACAGAGAAAGTGTTGGTGTCTTTCCTTCATTCCTGACAGTACGTTTCAAATCATTTTCATGCTCTCAGTCCCCAGTGCAGTGTCTTGCTTTCTGCACGTGATTTTTCTTTCTGCTTTTCTAAACCCATTTAACGCAAGCTCCTTCAATTACCTTTTCTTACCTCAAATTTACTTCATGTTATCACTCTTCCTTTTCTTTCCCTTTTGTTTCTGAGGAGGCTATGCCTCATCACATGTTTTTCTTTTTTCTTTTTTTTTTATCCTTACCCAAGAACATCTTTAAATTACTTTTAGAGAAGGGGGAGGAGAGAAAGGAACGTCAGTGTGAGAGAGAAGCATCCATAGGTTCCCTTTTTGTACGTACCCTGACTAGGGATCAAACGTGCAACCTGGGCATGTGTCCTGACTGGGAATCGAACCCATGACCTTTCCATTCATGGGATGATGCTCCAACCAGCTGAGCTAGGGGTCATCCCATGTTTAAAGGAAACCCCTTAATCTACTGTGTGTCTCCTCAAACTGATTTCAGGACCTTTACCTTCTATCCTCTGTCGGACAGTCCGTACCCCTTTGAAGTTTTCTCCTTTTTCCTGTTAATCTTGCTCAGCTCTCTCCTTTCATGATTAGCTACACACCCAGCTTTATCCCTCAGGCCAGCATTTTCTCTCACTCTCATTGCCAAACACCTTGAAATGGAAGCCTTTTGCACTTCCTGGCTGCCCTCCCTGCTGTCCTGCTCCTGCTCCTGCCATCGTGACCGAGCTGTGCTCTTGGAAATTGCTGGTGACCTGATGCCCATCACGAGAACTTTTTCTCCTTTTTCCTTCTTTTCTGAACTCTTTCCTCAGTAGTTCACTGCTCTCTTTGATAGTGGGCTAATCTTTTTCGAAGCTGCGGGCCTAAGACTTGTAGTTGTAAATAGCAGACCTCTAATACAGCCCACTTAGCACAGACGGAGTTTGTTGGAGCCTTGGGGGTAGCTCGTGAGCCCTCCGGACGTGAGGCTTCAGCTCTGCTTTGGAGGCAGAGCCGCAGTGCTGATGCTCCCAGCCCCACTCCTCCTCTCATCACAGCTTGTCCACTCCAGTTCTTCCCGCCGAAGCTCAGCTTTGTTTTCCGTTGTCCCCATTGCAGAAACAGCACTTGGGTTTTACATGTTTCGGGTCCAGCTATGTGGAAATCAGTCTTTGTCTCAAATTCTTGTGGAAAGATGCCCACCCCCAGGCCAGGAGAGGCGGGGTGGGTCACCTAGTGGAAACTTGGCGGTTCTGCCTACAGCTCTGTGCAGAGAGGAGTCTGGGGTGTAGGGTGCTGTCACTTGGCACAGGACATCAGAAATGCTCTCTTTGCTTGGCGTCCACATCACTTACTCACACCACCTTTCTGACTCCTCCCCACCCCTTCCCCTTCGTCCTATTGCTGCACTAGTCCAGCTAGCTCGTGTGGTTCTGTCTTGGGGCCTCTTCTCCTCCGCTGTTCCCTGTTGTATTTCTCTCTGATTCTGACTCCGGAGTCGTGGCTCCAGCTCTGGCTGCTCTCTGAGTGGCGAGGAGAGACGTCCTGCCTTTGCACCTGCTGCCTCTGCTTGGGGTGCCACCCCCACCTGTGTGATCGCCTCCGAGTGCTCCCCACCTCTCAGGGCCCGCGTTCCCCCTGAAGCTGTCCCCCAGTCCCTCAGTCGCAGCTCATGGCTCTCCCGCCCCTTCAGCATGTGTCGCCTCTCACAGCGCCCATCACCCATGTTCTTTCCCTCTCTGGGTTTAGTGCTTTGCACCTTGGTGGTTTTTTTTTTTTCACTCCAGGTGGTAAGTTCATTTATTTAGGAGGCCTCTCCTGTTTATCTGTTTATATTTTCATGTTTTCAGGTGACCGGACATGTTTGTAGTGGGCGCTCAGCTAATATTTGTTGAGTTAACTCTTGTTAACAGGCTCTAAAATTATTTTAATGTTACTTAGTCTAAAGGCTAAATTTGATTAGTTTGTCTCCTTTGGTCTTAAACAGACTTGATTCTGTCTGAAAGAGGCTAGATTTTTGGGTAAATTTTCTTGTTAGTATTCTTTCGTTCTTGGGCAGGTAAGCATTTTCAGTACAGAGTGAGAGTAAGGCCTGTTGCTGGTCAGTAAATTTCTGGGGCTTGTGGTTCTCACTGCTGCTCGGCCGGTTGGTGTCGGATGGGTGTGGGATTAGGTGGCCTGCAGTGTTCCTGGAAGGTTTGCCTTTTGAACTTAACCCACCTGATGTCACTTTTCAAAATCTCTCTGTGCCTTTTGTGGCTCTTGCACCCCTTTCTTAATGTCGCGGAGCATCAGGCTAAAGCTGATGGTTTCTTCGAAGTCTTGGGCGAAGGCACGAGTCAGAGGGGCCTTGGAAATCTGCTCCTCTGACTGCCTTGTTTCACAGAGGAGGATGTGGGGGCCCAGTGGGAAGACCTTGGTTCTAGCTACTCAGAGAACCATAGTAAAAGTTTGATCAGCTGTGGTCCTTAATTCTGAAACTTTCTGGTTCTCTCTTTTTTGGTGAAAGTCAGAATTATGTGACAGGGGGACACTCGGGTTTGTAAGATGAAAGAAGAGTCCAGGGAGTTCTGAGAGATGCCCAGCTTCCAACCCGCCCTCACGTCTGCTGTCAGCGTTGTCGTAGCTCAGAGCTGCCCCCGAGGACCCAAGCCCCAGTCTGGGAAGGAAGTGGGTGGGTTCATTGGGAAAGATGCGTGACATAGCCTGCCGTGCCCCTGCCTGTCCCAGGTCTCCTGGCACGCAGCACCGTGTGGTTGAAGCAGCGGTTGAAGACTGAGGTGATGAGGCCACTGAGGGTGCTTTCCAGCCCGGGCCAGTGAGAGCTCTAGCTGTTTCCATTGCCCTTCTTGTAAAGTGAAGCATTTGCCTAAGTGGCAGCCAACAGCAGTGTTCATACCTGGACTTGCCACCGTCTCCCTCTGAAGCCCATCTCCTTGACCGCTCTGCTCCAGCGCCGCTCTGGCTTTCTTTCAAGGCAGAGGCTTAGCCCCACTGTTCCAAGTTCCCTCCCAGCTCTCAGGGTCTAAGAGGGTGGTCATTGCACTTGGCCCCTGCCCCCAACTCTTCAGCCCCTCTGGTTAACTGGCTCTCATGGGTTGGGGGGTGATTGCAGTCACCGGAAGAAAAGAATGCGTCAGCTGCAGAAAAAAATAAAGAATGGAACGCTGAACATAAAGCAAGATGACCCCTTTGAACTCTTTGTCGCCGCCACAAACATCCGCTACTGCTACTACAATGAGACTCACAAGATCCTGGGCAACACCTTTGGCATGTGTGTTCTCCAGGTGGGTGACATCCTTCAGTCTGTGACTGCAGTCACACTGAGGGGTGCTGCATGGCCCCGTGAGGACAAGTGCACAGTAAGCTCTGGCTGCCCGGTCCCCATGAGGACAAGCGCACCTTAGGGTGCACCTAAGTGACCTTAGGACCCCAGAACTTTATTGAAACTCACTGAAGACTTTGGTGACAGAAGAGCCGTAGGGCATGTGCTAACCAGCTGGCACAGACCTGTGCACTCCTGCGTCCCTCCCAGAGTGTTTGACCAGCATGGCCACCACTAACCAGTAACCCACCCCCCCCACCCCCCCACCCCGCTTCTGGTCCTTGAAATCCCCTCACTTTCCCAGCTCAGAGAACTGCCCCTGGTAAATTTCTTCACTGGTACTTATTCTTTTGCCTGGAAAGTTAATAGACTAGGTTTCACATTTTTCTTTGTTTTGAGTGCTGGTGGTTTTTTTATTCTTTGATTCATAAAAAAGACATTTAAGCACAAATCTCCACGTTTGGTATGTATTTATTACCTACCGGTATATTGTGATTATGTACATTATAAAACATACCTTATAAAATATGAATTAAGAAATGAGGGGGAAAAATCATGAATGGGAGTTCCATTTTTTTTTCTGCCTCTGGCTTGCCTCACACTGGAAGCCAGGAAGAAGTGTTTTGGCACTTCCTGCCCTGACTGCTGCCCACCAGGGGGCGCTGTGAATGTGGATGCGCCTGCGTTCCAGCTGCAGTGACAGTGGCCCCTTGAGGCAGTGGCTCCCCCACGTGGTGCAGTTCAGGTTTGTCCAACAGTTTCCGTCTGTAAACATATCAGAACGAACGTGAGGTTTATTTGGAATTGAAGCGTGAGTCCAAGAAGATCGGAGGACTTCCGTCAGATGGGATGTTATCAGAGATTATTAGAAACACTTTAGACATATGAAGCCAGGTACACCTGTTCTCCAGGACTGGGCTGTCTTCCGTGGTACCCCTGAGTAAGGGGCTGTGTGTGTGTGCGTGTGTGTCTCCGTCCGGTGAGTCGGGTGAAGGGTATGGTCTTGAGTTCATACTCTGAAGCCCTCCTTTACTTTATCTCCTGGCCCTTGGTCAAGCTTCCCTGTGGTACTTTTTGTGTGACCAGCCCTTGCTAAGATCTCCTCCTTCCAGGATTTTGAAGCTTTGACTCCAAACTTGCTGGCCAGGACTGTCGAAACAGTGGAAGGTGGTGGACTGGTGGTTATCCTCCTGCGGACCATGAATTCACTCAAGCAGTTGTACACGATGACCATGGTAAGGGCCTGTTTTTTGCCTTAATTGTGGAGGGCTCAAATCAGTCTGTGTTTTTACTGTAGACCACTTTTAAGAATTCCTGTGGAGCAACTCCAGTGAGCGGTCAGCACAGTCTGTGGGCTGGGAGCTCTTTGACTGCAGCTAATGAGAAAGTCACTGCAGAGAAATCTCCCTGGCCCTGAGTGAGCCTAGGAAGCTCCGAATTTTGCATCCGTTGCCAGGCCTTTGCAAATTCTACGCCAGTGAGATGCAGACACGACGCACCTGTTCCGCAGTGAAATTTCTGCAGGGTACTCGCAGAGTTGTGCCAGCGCCTGCGTTTGTGTATTGCAATAAAGGGGCTGCGCAGAGCTCCGCGCTGGCCCTCATCCCAGTGGGTAATGAAGGACCATTTGCCATTTCCACTCACGGGTTTACAAGAACTTCGCCTCTGAGAGGGGTCGTCTTCTCTCGAAGCTGAGGGCATGGTCAGGAGCGGGGCTCCGAGAGTCCTGTCCAGTGCTCAGCTGTGCGGGAGGGTTTTGTGCGTGGCATCCATCTGGTGGAATGGACTTTGCCCAAACCTTAGTGCCTGCTTCCAGCCACCATGTGCCGCCCTTACGTGTCACCACACGTGTCACCACAGCCCTTCTGGCCTCCTGGAAAGCCCTCAGACGTGCCCAGCCCTCTCGCCTCAGGGCGTTTGCACTTGCTATTGCTGTGCTAATGTCTGCGTGGCTCCCTTCCTCACCTCACTTAAGTCCCTGCTCAGATACCACCTACTCCGTGCGGTCTTTGATCACACCCGGTGGAGCATAGGTGGTTTTGTCTGTCACTCCTTTAACCTGCTTCGTGTTTTGTGAAGCATTTTACAGCTCCCGTGCTGGTCGTTAGACCTCATCAGACCAGGGACTTAGTTCCCTTCACTGGTACATTCCGAGACCCTGGGGGAGTGCCTGGTCGTTAAATGTCTGTGAACGAACAAACGACTTTGTGCCCACAGCAGCTGGTCTGTTTTTCCTCCCTCTCTCACTTGGCTGCATGCTCACCCCTCAGAGAGCCTTCCCTCACTGCCCCGCCTAGGAGGCCCCGCCCCCATGTGCTGTCATTGCGCCCTGGTTTTCATCGGTAGCATTCACCGACACTTGCATCTGTTGACTCATCTGTCTCCCCCTAATCACGGGACTCTAAGCTCCATGAAGACAGAGCATTCAACACCAGCACGTGCCCAGCATGTCTGGCACTTGTTGATATGTGTGTTCTGTTAAACGAATGAATACATGTCGTGATGCTGGATAAAATGGGGAAAAAAGTCAAAGATGAGGTGAGGGGCAGTTTGTTGTAACGAGAAGCATTGCATCTGGTGTCCGAGCCCGGTTCCCGGCCGGTGGCGTCTGGCCAGCTCAGTGCAGCAGGTGACGGAGAAGCGGGGTTTGTTTCCAGCAGCGTCTCTGGCGCCTCCTTCATCCCAGACTTGCTTGTAGAGCGTCTTCACGTTTGGACGCCGGACCTCAGCCCTCGGTGGACGCCTTCGTTCACGGATGTTGTCTCTTTCAGGACGTGCATTCAAGATACAGGACGGAGGCCCATCAGGATGTGGTGGGAAGATTTAATGAGAGGTAGGTCTGCAGTACCTTTCTCAGTCCCTTAATGGGGGGGAGCCATGGTGGGCGGAGTGCTTTCCTCTGGGATCTGACTCAGTGCCGGGCTTCCGTCTGTCTGAGAGAAGGGAGCAGAGGCGCCCCGGACGGTGAGGTTTCTGACAGCAGCAGTCGTGAAACTAGCTGGAAGCAGTAGACGTGAGCAGGAAGCCGGGGGCCAGGAGACTGGATTCTGTCAGGCTCCTGGCCCTAACCAAGCCACTCTCCCTCTGTGGCTCTTCGCTTACGCATCTGTCAAAGGGGTGATTTGTCTGGGTCACTGTTCCTGAAACGTGTTTTGCAGAACACTCGTGTTTTAAGAGGGACCTTATGACAAAAGGGCTTTGTGACCCGGTATGTCTGGGAAATGCCGATACTGTTTCTCCTTTGTGAAAAGTCACATTAGCTTGTTGTAGCCTCTGAGAGTCTTGCAGCGGCAGGGGCCTGTTTAATTGACGGGTTTCCCACACTTATTTGGCCCCAGGGCCTTTTTTTAGGGAGCAGCAGTTAGCAACCCGTGGAACACCTTGAGGAACTCTGGGCTAAGATCAGTAGTCCTGTGCAGGAGCAGTTTTCCCAGGGGTGTTTGGCAGTGTGTGGGGTCATTTTGATTATCCTGACTTGGGGAAGAGGGGGTTTGGTAGAGGGTGACATTTGTCATCTAGTGGGTAGAGGCCAGGGATGCTGCTGAACAGCTTAAAAGGCACAGAATGATCTGGTCTAAAACGTCAGCAGTGTTGAGGTTTAGAAGTGCTGGCCTTGATGAACCTTGGGGCCTTTTGCATTTTGACCATCTCTGAGATTTTAACTTAGTGGGAGTAGGCCGGGAAGTTACCATGTGCTCTCGGGGAGAACCGAAGCCTGCAAAAGCAGTGCATGAAGCTTTTTTCTTGCGTTTGTGGGAGAAGTTTTAATTTCATAGGCAAACACATGTTTTCTCTGCATGCAAGAATGTTTGTTATGTTTCTTAAGGGAGCTTTCCTGTCCTCCCTGTTCTTGATGGTTTCTTCCCTGTGCCGGCAGGTAAACCCATTGGTGTGTGTTCCCCGGTGTGATCAGTGAGCCTGTGTCCGGTGGGCTTGGAGTTCCCCCTTTAAGGGTGGCCGGGACGCCATAGTGTGGAGGGAGAGCCACGTGGCGCAGGGAGCCGGGGCGGCTGCGGGCAGGAGGAGTGCTTGTCGTCAGTCAGGAGAGTTCTCGCTTTTCTTCTGTGCTGTGTGAAGCGTGTCCAGGTGCCCTGCAGAGGAGGCTGGGAATCTCCTCGCATTGCTCTCCATCCAGGTCTTGGCTTTCTCTGGCTTCTCAGAGACTTGATGATTTTCCTGAAGAAAAGACTCATCTTGGCCCTGGCTGGTGTGGCTCAGTGGATTGAGTGCCAGCCTGTGAACCAAAGGGTCACTAGTTCAATTCTCAGTCAGGGCACATGCCTGGGTTGCAGGTCAGGTCCCTGGTAGGGGGCGCTCGAGAGATAACCACACATTGATGTTTCTCTTCTTCTCTTTCTCCCTCTCTTCTGTTCTCTAAAATAAATAAATAAAAATCTTTAGTAATAAAAGCCACATCTCAGTTGTGTAGACATTGGCTCCCCCACCCCCGACAGCACCTCACTGTGGTGGTTCTGTCCCTCAGATTTATTCTTTCCCTGACCTCCTGTAAGAAGTGTCTTGTCATCGATGACGAGCTCAACATCCTGCCCATCTCCTCCCACGCCGCCAGCATCGAGGCCCTACCTCCCCAGGCCCCGGTGAGTCAGCCAGGGGTCTGAGCGTCTGGGGGAGGCCGCCTGCTCTGTGGTGACTCTCCCAGGGCAGTGGCAAACCTCCTCTCCTCTCCGGTAGGATGAGAGTCTTGGTCCCTCTGACCTGGAGCTGAAGGAGCTGAAGGAGAGCTTGCAGGACACGCAGCCGGTGGGCGTGCTGGTGGACTGCTGCAGGACCCTGGACCAGGTGAGTGCGGCGCTCAGAAGCGCCCCTCTCAGTGCGAGCTGCCCGGAGGTAGGCCGTGGAGCGCAGAAAGCAACAGAAGCCTCGCTAGGACAAGTCAAGACTTGGATCCTCCCTGGGGAAGAGGCATTTTCTCTTGTTCACACACACGCAGCAACAGCAGGGCTGTTCCGTCTTGTCTGGGTTCACAACAGAAGTCCAGGATTACCTGCCTGCCCCCAACCCCCACGAACAGTTCAGAGAGCTGGGATTTGGGGAGAGATGGATTAGATTTAAAGAGGAACTCCCTCCGCCCTTCTCCCAAGAGAGGGTGGTATGCTTGTGTTCTTCCATTTGAGTTAAGTTTTGATGACAGAAAGGTTTTTGCTTTTGCCTCGTATGGAAGTGAGAGGAGAGCTTGAGGACCCTAGTACTTACCCCGTGTCCATTAGGAGGCCTGACGAGGGCCCTGTGGGTGATGTACTTGATCGTTAGGTGCAGACAGCAGGCTGGGTGGGCGTTTCTCTGCTTGTTGAGGCGGCCAGGGCTGGTGAACTCGGCCTCTCTGGTGATTCCTGGGCTGCACCAGGAGCTGACCGGGCATGGCCCAGAGCCTTTTAAGCTGTCAGGTGTGTTCAGGGCTCTGGTCTAGCCTGAACCTCTTGGTCCTGGGCTCTGCCGTCGTGATGGAAAACAGCTGTAGTGACAGCACCTACTTGAGGCTGAGTCCAGACAGGCTGTTTTTTCTCTTTATTCTGGAAATAGAATCACCAGCTCCTAGCTGACTATGCAGTCCAGCCTGCAGGCTCTAGGCTTTAAACCGTTTCCTAATACTCTCTTTACCACCAGAGAGAGGAGGGGAGACAGAAGATGGAGAAGGGGCAGAAGAGGGAGAAACTACAATGTCAGTGGTAGTGTTACGGGAAAACATGTAGCTTATAGTTGTCCCCCCCAAATTAGTACAAAAGAGCGTGAATTAAAAATAGAAGGTGGTCCACTAACAATGAAATTTCTGAAACAAAGAAAACCAATAAAATACTTAGGAATAAATTTAATTAAGGAGGGGAAAGATCTCTGCTGGAAACTGCAAGGCATTGATAAAAGAAATAGAAGAAGACACAAGTAAATGGAAAGATATCCTGTGTTCATGGGTTGAAAAAATTAATATGGGGTTTAGCAAAAGTAAGTTTATAGTTGTGAGTATTGGAAACACAAGAGTTTGTTCTTGTTATTATTTATTAAGTATTGTATTATTTATTTGTATTACAACTGTTAACCTACTTTTGCCCACCCCTGTGCTGTGAAAATGTCAATACAACCGAAAGCCACCTGTAGATTTGGTGCGATTCCCTGTCAAGATTCTAATGGCGTTCGTTACAGAAGTACTAAAAACACTCCTAAAAATTCATGTGGAACTGCAGAACACCCTGAATAGCCAAAGAAATCCTGAGAAAGAAGAACAAAGCAAGAGGTATTGCACTTCGTGATTTCAAGCAGTACTGTAGTGCCACAGCCATTAAAACAGCCTGGCACTGGCATCAAATCAGACACACAGGCCAGTGGGACAGAATCGAGAGCCCAGAAATAAGCCCAAAGCACATATGACCAACCGGCGTTGCACAGGGGAGCCAACAATACTCAATGGAGGAAAGAGTCTTTTTTTTTTTTTTTTTAAGATTGTTATTTATTTATTTTAGAGAGGGAAGGGAGGGAGAAAGAAAGAGAGAGAGAAACATCAATGTGCGGTTCCTGGGGGCTGTGGCCTGCAACCCAGGCATGTACCCTGATTGGGAATCGAACCTGCGATGCTTTGGTTTGCAGCCCGCACTCAATCCACTGAGCTATGCCAGCCAGGGATGGAAAGGGTCTTTTTAATAAGTGGTGCTGGAATAATATTCACATGTAAAAGAATGAAACTGGACCCCTGTCTTACCACTTATAAAAATGAATTCGAAATGGGTTAAAGACTTAAAAGGTAAGACCTAAGAACAGAGCTCCTCGACATGGCCTTGGCAGTGAGGTTTTGGTTGTGACATCCAAAGCACAAGCAGCCACATGAAGACAGAAGTGAGAGGTACTCTGTCAACCGAAAAAGCAGAAGAAACAACCCACAACGCGAGAAGCCCTGCAGACTGGGAAAACATGTTTGCAAGCCCTGTACCTGATGAAGGGCTAATCCCCAAAGCATGCAGAGAACTCATACACCTCAACAGCGAAGAAACAAATACCCCAACTTAAAAATGGGCAAAGGACCCGAATAGACATTTCTACAAAGAAGATACAAGAAAGGCCAGCTGACAACATGAAAAGAGGCTCAACATCACTGTCACTTGGAAAAAGGCAAATTTCAAACCACGGTGAGATACCACTCCACGCCCGGCAGAGTGGCCCTCATCAGAAAGACAAGGGACAGCAGGTGCTGACGTGGATGTGGAAGGAGTGGAGCCCATGTGCACTGTCGGCGGGAATGCGGACCGGGGCGGCCACTGTGGGAAGCAGCAAGGAGGACTGTTACATCCCCCAGCAGTTCCGCTTTTGGGAATATATCTGAAGGTAAGGGAAACGGTAATTCGAAAAGAGATCTACACCTTCCTGTTCATTGCAGCGTTATTTACAGTAGCCAAAATATGGAAGCAACCTAAGGGTTTGTCTGTGGATGAATGAATGAAGAAGTTGTGGTGTGTACACACACACACACACACACACACACACACACACACACACACAGTGGAATGTTACTGTTATTCAGCCATAGGAAAGAACGGATCCTACCATTTGCGACAACACGGATGGAACCTGAAGGCACTGTGCTAGGTGAAGTAAGTCAAACAGAAGGACAAGTACTGTGTGATCTCAGAGAGCATGTGGAGTCCGAAGAAAACCCTCAGGAGCAGAGAGCAGTCTTGTGGTTGCCAGAGGAAGGGGTGAGGGGAGCGTAAGGCGGAGAAAGGTGGTCAGAAGGTGCAGATCTCCAGTTACAAGGTAGACCAGTAACGGGACGTGACACACGACGTGAGGATGTTTAGGGGAATTGTTAAGAGAGGATACACGCTTAGAGTTCTCATCACAGGGAGAGCATTTTCTTCGTTCTTTTTATTGCAGCCGTATGAGAGGTGGACTTCAGTTGCACATACGTGGTCATTTCACAGTACAGTTGACCTTGAACAATACGGGTTTGAACTCTGTGGGTTCACGGGTCTGTGCATCTGTTTCAGTGGCTCTGGGTCAGTTCAAGGGTCAGCTGGTTGGGGGACTGTGTGCAGAGGGCCATTTGTTATTTTAGACTCTGAGGGCAGTGGGTCCTCCCTAATCCCCAGTTGTTCCAGGGTCAGCTGTGTGTGCACATGCATCTGTAGTGCGGGTTTTGTGCCCCTGTATTATGTAGGTGAGTTTTGTTATATTTCATCAGAGTGTGTGGTTTCCTTATTCTAAAATGAAGAACGAAAGGGTAAAGTAGTGTCCAGCAAAGTCCAGGTTAGGGTGACCGGGACCTGGATGCCCTGTGTCTCCCTCCGGGGAGACTGGCTTCCTGGGGCCCCTCCCTCTCCTTTCCTCCCTTCTGGCTGCCGGCGTCTGCATCTCCTCAGTGTCTTTGTGTGGCCTCCTGGCTGTGTAAGGCAACTTCTTCAGGACCCGACCAGCCAGGCGGGACTGTCTGGCCTTCCTCTCAGTCTCAGTGGCCTGCGCTCAGGGCAGATGCCAGTTGGAGAGCAGCTTGGCCCCTGCAAAGTGTGGCTGTCCCTCTGCTCATCCGGTGCCCCGGCATCCTCCTTCCCCTCCTAGGTGCTGGGCTGAGCAGTGAACGAGAGGGACCCTCCTGCTTCCTAGAGTTCACATTCTGGTGGGATGAAACAGACTGTGAGTCAAGGAAACAGGCAGATCCTGTAGTTAGTGGGTGCTCTGTATGATGCAGAAACCCAGTGAGCAGGGCTGGGTGGGGGGGCCTGTGCCAGGAGGAGGGTGGGATGCCGCGGTTCTAGGTGCGGTGGGCAGGGAGGCCTCGTTGAGTGGTACTTGAGCAGACGGACGGAGTTGAGGAAGTGGGCCGTGTGGCTGTCTGGGGGACGAGTGCTCCCGGCTGAGGGATCTGCGGCTGCCTGGGCCCCAGGTGGGAGTCTGCCTGGGGCGCGTGAGGACTGGCACGGGGCCTGGCAGGGCTGAAGCAGGGCGAGTGGCTAGGAGGCGGCCCTGGGTGGCGGGGATCAGACAGTGTACGACCTGTCCGTGCAGGCCCCTGGGAAGGCTTTGGCCCTTACTCTGTGAGAGGTGGAAGGGCTCGGGCTCAGTCTCTTCTCAGCACAGCCACCAGAGGTATCCCCAGGCTTAATGTGAAAGGGTCCCTCTGGTGGCGCGCCTGCGTCTAGACTGTGGGGGAAGGAAGGTGGGAGCAGAAAGCCCGACTGGGAGGCTCCTGTAGTAATGGGGGCGAGAGGGTGCTGGCTTCTGTCGGAGTACTAGGGGGGGTAAAGGCGGGCATGGCAGGGTCCGGAGTGTGTTCTGAAGGCAGCGCTGGTGGGACTCACTGGTAACTGGCCGTGGCGGGGGCTGGAGAAGGCTTGTAGCCTGCACGGTCGGACAGTTGACCGAGGTGGGGAAGACGAGGGCGGAGGAGGTCCGAGGGCACGGTGGGTGTTCGGTTGGAAGCGTGTCGTGTCCGTCAGAGGTGCCAGTGGAGCTGTGCAGGGGCGGTGGCCCTGGATGTGAATTTGGGGTTATCGACATCTGGTTGGTGTTTAAAGCCTCAAGACTCGGAGGTGACTGCAGGAGTGAAGTCCAAGTGCTGAGCCTTGCCCTCTGTCCTGGGAGAGCTGCCCCCCTTTATGCGCCCTGGGTGTCAGCCTGACTTCTGCACGGCGATGGCGGCAGATGGCTGGAACTTGGCCTCCTTGGGGCTCACCTAACACGTGTCTCTCTCCACAGGCCAAAGCTGTCTTGAAGTTCATTGAGGGGATCTCTGAGAAGACCCTGAGAAGTACCGTTGCGCTCACAGCCGCCCGAGGAAGGGGAAAATCTGCGGCCCTGGGGTTGGCTATTGCCGGGGCAGTGGCTTTTGGGTAAGAGGGTCTGATTCCCCATCTCGAGGGACTCTGGGCTCTGAGGCAGCAGTGTGTGGGATTAGGGCTTGGGACTGGGAGGCTCTTCTGGGTGATTTCTTCCAGGTCTCTGGTTCCCACCTTGAAACAGCAACACATTCCCCCAGCTCCCCAGAGGTGCAAGTACACATGTGCAGATGAACACCCACCCACACCAGGGCCTTTGTGATCACGATTCAAAGTTGAATAAACACACAACAAAGAAATGCTGGCAAGAAACTTAAAAATTCTCGGGATGTGCGGATGCGTGTGACCAGCTTTGCTGACTGAGAAAAGTACCAGTTGGATACGTTAATGATTCTGAGGAGCTGCCTTGAATGGTTACTTTCTGTGTTTTGCTCTGGCTGGGAGAGGTATGCAGCTGCCGGCAGTTCGTGCTTCCACCTTCACAGACATGAGCAGTGGACCTACAGTGGACCTAGGCGTCCACATTCCCCTGTACTGTACGCACCGTCCTCCGTGGTGCTCCCAGTCACCAGTCGTCCCATGAGCGGTTTGGCAGTGGAGGAACCTAGGCCTGAGGGGTTTCAGTGACTTGGCTGAGGTCCCCGAGCAAGTCAGCAGCACCGGGACGGGACTCAGCCCCTGACTCCCAGACCTGTGTTCCTGTCGCTGCTCCAGCGGTCACACGTGGCCCATCAGGTGTTAGTGTCCTGTACGTCCACCAGAGTCCCTCAGAGGTGTGCCGTGTCCTCGGCCTGCGTCCCAGTGGGAAACCCCCTCAGCCCTGCTGGCGATGAGTGTGGAGCCATCCCTCTCGTTCAGGGCGCAGGGCTGGGCAGCAGGGAGCGGTTCTGCACAGCGTGGCTTAGCGGTGCATTTTCACATGTGGTAGCTAATTGCTGGGACGGGCTACCTTCAGACTCCGTGTGTTTTCCTTAGTTTGGGAGGAAAAGTATCCTCAGGTCTGGAGTTGCTTTACTTTTCCTCCCCAAAAAGTGTCCTGAGTTTTTGTCCTGCCCTTGTTGCTGATTATCACCTGTGTGACCTGGGCAAACAAATGTTTTCTTTTTTCTTAAGTTCCCCAAACATTTCTTAGATTTCCTAATAACTTAAAAAAATTTAATTTTCTTCTTCTTTTGTTCAACAGGTACTCCAATATCTTTGTTACTTCCCCAAGCCCCGATAACCTCCACACTCTCTTTGAATTTGTGTTTAAAGGGTTTGATGCGCTTCAGTATCAGGTAGGAGATCAGGATGAGAACTTATTTTGATTCAGTGCCGAGTTTAAATCCGGGGGAAGTCTTTAGAGTGCACGCTTACTTTCTTACTGTTTATCATTGGTTTGACTCTTTCCCCATCAGGAGCATCTGGACTATGAGATTGTTCAGTCTCTGAACCCCGAGTTTAACAGAGCAGTGATCCGAGTGAACGTGTTCCGAGAACACAGGCAGACCGTCCAGGTGGGGCGCGCTCAAACCCGGCTGTGTTTAGGTGGCTCTGAGTTGTTTTTTATAGTCGCTCTGTGTCTTGTGTAATTGCATGTCTTTTATGTGGTGGTTGTTTTAGGACAAACCTATTCCAGATTTTCAGCCTCTTCTAAAGAAAAACATTCAAGCAAACTAACAAATGTATTTAGCCAGCTTGAAGAGTTGTAGTTTTGACCCTTGACAATTCAGTAAGTGGGATTGAGAGTATGCTGTCTGACATTAGTTCTGATTTTGTTTAGTTACAGTAGGGTTTAAAACGGTGCCTCAGTAACTAGAACAATAACCTCACCATCTAAAAGAAAGAAGAGAACTGCCCTGGCTGGTTTGGTCCAGTGGCCGGCCTGCCAACCAGAGGGTCGCCGGTTTCATTCCCAGTCAGAGCACACGTCTGGGGTGTGGGCCAGGTCCCCAGTAGGGGGCGCATGAGAGGTAACCACACATTGATGTTTCTCTCGCTCGCTCTCTTCCTACTCTCTAAAATAAGTAAATAAATAAAATCTTCTTTAAAAAAAGAACCTTGCAAGCATGGACTCCGATGTTTTGCGGTTTAGTGGCAGTCCCTTTTTCCTTTTTAAACAGCATTTCCCAAAAAGCTCTATAAATCTCCAGTGCTTGTAAGCCTAAATGGTTCGCACTTGTCCAGAGGCAGTGGATTTTGTTACATTGTAGAGAAGCTTCAGTGCGCCAGGCCTGAGGAGACCCACCGGCTCCTAGTGGAGGAGGTTCATTGATTATTTTTGGAGTTGGGTTGAAGTGGGAGGCGGACCAGGTGAACTTGGCAGTTCATGCCCTTGACCTTTAAGCCTGTCAGGGTGCTGCCACACCCATGAAGGAGGTATACCTGTCAGTCCAGGTTATAAAAGATGTTGAGTGTTCATGCCTCTTACCTAAGGATCTTAATTTTGTTTTCTTACTAGGTCTCTTTCTAGAATCTCTCATTCCGTACATTTCTTCCCCTTTTGCCTGATTCCCTCAGCTGAGAGGAGGAAAGACAGTGTTGGGGTGGGGAGTGGGCTCCAGGCAGTGAGAATACAGAGACCTGTTAAAACTGAAGAAAAGAGTACAAACTAAAGAAGGGAAACCTTTCCCTGAAATGCCCTGGTTCAGCTCCTGCCGTTCCTCGGGTTTTCAGTCAGAGTCCCTCTTGCGTTTGTTACCAGGGTCCTTTCGTCTCCAGACTGGAGCTTAAATGTAGAAGTGGTGACCTGACTTCATGAGACTCCATTTATGTCCCTTTGGGGCTTTCTCCTTCGTGCTGGAAATCGGGGAGGGGGATAAAAAGGACATTAAAGTCTGCCGTGCCTCCTCTAGGAAACTGCTTTCTGCTGCTTTTATGGTTGTTTGTTTCATTTTTTCCCTTTAAGAATCTAAGATATGGGGCCTTATCTAGGATGTGCATCCTGCTGTTAGAAATGATTGGGGCGGCCACCACCCTGACCCAACAGCTTCTGGCAAAGCAGTTACAAAATCTTATGTGTAACGAAAAACTTCAAACGTATAGAGAAACACAGAGGCCACTAACACTCAGATGCCCAGTACTCAGGCTTAAGGAATGTTGACGTTTTGCTGTTCGCTATGTTTGCTTCATATTTGAAAAGTCACTTATGTTTTTGTTTTAAAGCTCTGAACCATCACAGACACAGCTGAAGTCCCTCCTGAGCCCGCCCTGTCCCCTTCCCTTCTGCCACTCCCCATAATCGCTTTATTCTGAGATTGGTGTGTTTCCTTTCAACTTCTGTGTTTATATTTTACTACATAATTATGTATCCATAAGTGGTAACATACTATACTTGTCCTTTTTCAGCTTGCCTTTTTTGACTTAACATTTGTTTTTAAGATTGGTCCAGATTGAAGCTTACGGCTCTGGTTGATGTTAAGCATTATGTGTGTTTACTACAGTTTATTTATGTGTTTCTAGAAGTGGAATTGTTGGGCTTTACGGGATATGTAGCTTTCCAGCTTTCTTGGACTGTTCCAGATTCTTTAAATTTACCTTCCCACCAGCATTGTTTTTTCTTTGAGTGTTTGTTCCCCCAAGTCCTCCCAAACACTGGGTGTCCCACTGCTGTTTAAGTGTGACCGGCGTGCGCGGACTGGGGTCTCCTTTCGCCCTAGCACTGCACTGGTTACGTGCGGTGCGTGGGGTTGGGTGCCTTTGCTTCTGTTCCCCGGCTGCGCAGGTTTTTCTCCTGTAAAACATCTCTGCATGTCCTTTGGCAAACCTAAAAATAGCAGGAAGTCCTGAAGAGATGGAAGGGGCTTCCCTTTGTGTGCATGCATAAGGATGTCAAGCTTATGGCATCAGGTGGCCAAGCTAATAATATAAATAAACATGTGCCTGTTATGTGCATTAAGAGGGGAATAAGTCTGGAGGTATCCCACTAGTGCAGGGAGACCTGGCCTTTATAATGACAGTATCACAGCCTGGTGCATTGCACCCAGCTCACAGGTGCTTGGGAAATCTGACTCCCTCCCACTGGCCACTGCTAGGGCCGGCCTGTGTCTCTGGCCAGTGGGCCTGTGTGAGGCTGGGGGGAAGCATGAGAATACGGAGGATAGGAAGGACATGGAGGCGTCACCTGCCACACTAGGCCAGGCACCGTGCAAAGAATTTTTAGATTTCCCTGACTTTTCTCAAACAGCCATCAGATAGGTATCCCCTCCATTTTACAGGAGAGGACTCTGAGGCTCTATGTGATTAAGTGACCCGATTACGGTCACACGATTGGTGGTTGAACTGTTGGAACCCAGGTGTCTGGTTCCAAGCTGTCATGTTTTTGCCCTGCTGAGGAAAAGTGGGAAGGAGGAATGCAAGAAAGAAGAAATGGGAAGGGGGAGAGAGAGAAGAGACAGGCCTTCAGGATGCCTTTCTCTTCTCTCTCTCAGCAGTGACCAGCGGTGGGACATCGGGTGGCTGAGTTGACCATGTAAACGTTGCTTTCCCATAGTATATACATCCCGCAGACGCCGTGAAACTGGGCCAGGCCGAACTTGTTGTGATTGATGAAGCCGCCGCCATCCCCCTGCCCCTGGTGAAAAGCCTCCTGGGCCCCTACCTGGTTTTCATGGCCTCCACCATCAACGGGTAAGACACCGGGCGTGTGCTCGGGGCTCTCACAGTTGGTTCTTGCAGATCGGGTGGCATGTAACAAGTGGGCGTGGGTAGGTAAGTCTGATGCCCCAAGTCTGAGTCTTCGGGGCTGCTTCCGTCTCTCCTAGGGCTCTTGCAAATGGGAGCTGGCTTCCTAGTAACTGACTGTAGGTTGCCTCTGGTCTGACCTTAAATGGGACGCACAGACTGGAGAATTTCATGGCTCAGGTGGTGAGTGTCTCTGGTCTGCAGGCCTGAACAAGTTTTTAAAAGTATGTGGATGGCAATATCAGTGTCTTATATCTTAGAATTGTGTGAAAATATAGTATGAAAGTAACTCTATAATTGGCATAAGAAAGCAGGTTATACTGGCTGAGGAGCTTTTTTTAAATTTTGAAATATTTCATGTTTGCTGTAGAACATTCAGAAAAAACAGGCACCAGTGAATGGAATCACTGGTGATCCATCCATCCATCTAGAGGGAGCTTCTGTTAGAATGCTGCTGTACGTTTTCTTTGCATTTATTTTACTTTTTCATTTTGAACGAGAACATAAATGTAGTTTACATACTGTTTTTAATTCGCTGTTTTCCATAATAATGCACTGTGAAAATTTTCCAGGTCAAAAATACATATGTTTAATATTGGAAAAATTTTGTTATGGAAGTCGCATATTGAAAAGACAATTCTATTATAGATTTATTATTGTGGATGCTTTACTTACACTGAAAATATTTAAAGTGGATTTTACTTTATTTGGCGATGGCTTTGTTGAGATATAATTTACATGCCGCACCGTTTACCCGTTTAAAGTGTGGGGTTGGATTGTTTTAGTATGTTCACAGAGCCTTGTGGTCATCGCCACGGCCAACGTTAGGACATCTTCGTTAGCCCAGAGGGAAACCTGCCCCTCCCCTGTCCCAGCTCTAGGGAACCGCAGTCTACTTTCTGTTCCTATAGATTTGCCTCTTCTGGACGTGGCTCATAAATGGAGTCATACAATATATGACCTTTTGCAACTGGCTTCTTCCACTTAGCATAATGTTTTTAAGGTTCATCCATGTAGTTTGTATCACTGCTTCATTCCTTTTATGACGAAATCATGTTCTATTGTGTGTTTGGAAACATTTTGCTTTTTCCATTCATCTGTTGATGGACATTTGGGTTGTTTCTGTCTTTTGCCTTTAGGAGTAGTGCTGCTGTGAATGTCCGTGTGTGGGTTTTTGTGTGGGCATGTTTTCGGTTTTCTTGGGTATTTCTACCTAGGAGTGAAATTAGTGAGTAGAATGGTAAATTTCTGTTTAATCGTTTGAGTAACTGCCAGACTGTTTTCCAAAGCGGCTGTTCATTTTACATTTTCACTGGCAGTGTATGAAGGTTACAGTTTTCCATATCCTTGCCAGCATTCATCGTATGTCTTTTTTCCCCCCTTTTATTGGTTCTAGAGAGAGGGGAAGGGGGGAGAAAGAGAGGGAGAGGAACATTGATGTGAGAGAGAAATATCCATCGCCTGCCTCATGCACGCCCCCAACTGGGGACCAAACCCGTGACCCAGGCATGTGCCCTGACTGGGAATAGAACCGGCAGCCTTGCGGTTTGTGGGACAGTGCCCAAGCAACTGAGCCACACCAGCTAGGGCTGCCACGTCTGTCTGATTGTAGCCATCCTCAGGAGTGCCAAGTGGTGTCTCGTACGGTCTTCCTCTGTATCTTCTCGATGGCTGGGGACGTGGGCCGTCTCACACGCTCATTGTCTGGTTTTGCATCTGCTTCGGAGAACTAGCTGTTCAGTCCTCTCTCACTTTCTGGTCGGGCTGTCTTTTCTAACTGAGTTGTAAGGGTTCCTTATGCATTCTAGATACGAGCCCCTTATCAGGTATACGATGCACAAAATTTTTCTTCCGTTCTATTTTCTCCTGATAAATGCCCTTTGGAGCACAAAAGTTTTTAGTGTTGTTGCTTGTGCTTGTCCTTGTTTTGTTTTTAAATAGGTCAGTGGAGTTCCTTTAAGAAAGCTTTGCTTCGTGGGGTGGATAGTTTAAAATTCCAGTATTTCGATGATTCTTTAGAGGTCGTACTTCGGTAAGAGAAAGTATTTGCATGGTCTTTAAACACTGTGGCAATGAGAACCACAGCACAGAGCACTAATGGACAAGAGAGCCCACTGAGCAGTCCGCTCCCCGTGGTCACATGTGCTTGTGAAGAAAGACGAGGAAACGTTATTGAAAAGTGGGGGTTCAGCTATCAGCTTATAAAAAATTATTTCTAGTTTTTTTACAACTTGTTTTATGTTACTTTTTAAGTGAAAGTAGTAATTAAAAGAATTATTTCAGTGGCAGATTCGTTTAATCTTGATTTTCCAAACTGGAAATGTTCTGTTCGTTCCTTCAAGCATGTCAGTTCTAACAGCAGCTCACATTAATCGACCACTTAACTGTGTGGGAGTTTCACTGTGCCAGAGGCTTACGCACATAACTTTTCCAGTCCTTTATTTAGTTCGCAGCACAGTCCTCTGTGGTGTGTGGAACAGGCCCCTTGTGAGGATGAGGCTGAAAGAGGTTGAGTTCCTCACCCCGAGTACTGAGTAGACATGCCAGGACTTGAGCCCAGGATGGCCCTGGGCTGAGCCCCTGAGCTGCCCTGCCTCCTTTGGGGGTGCCCGAGTGGTCCCGGGAGTTCAGAGGTGGGCGGGCCACCCTTGGGGGTCAGCAGTCCGGTGTTGTGGCAGGATGGAGAAAGCAGTTCTCTTTCCCCTTCTGGAGAATGGATTTGGGCCCTGTGTCTGATTGCCTTTGCTTTCACTTCAGCTACGAGGGCACCGGTCGGTCCCTGTCCCTGAAGCTAATTCAGCAGCTCCGCCAGCAGAGCGCCCAGAGCCAGGTCAGCACCACCGCTGAGAACAAGACCACGACGACGGCCAGGCTGGCCTCAGGTGCGCAGGGAGTCCCTTTGGATTCTTGCTGGGCCCTCCCCCTCGTGACATAGTGGGCGGTACCAGACCTTCCTGCAGTGAGGCAGAAGGGTCCAGTCCCCAAAAGCGGGAGTTGCTTTTCTCCAAAGAGTAGCGAGCCAGTGACCAGATGGGAGCCCGCTGGGCCTTCTGGTGGTGGCACTCTTGTCTCTCCCACCTCGGGGCTCGGTCGCATCGACGTAGTGGAAGCCGTTTGGGGTCAGTGTCCCGGCAAGCCGCTCGTCTGCCAGAACAGTTCAAAGCCACTCAGTTTAAATTCTCGAGCCATATTTATGTGGGCACCCTGTGACAAAGATACAGTAAAACATTTGCTTTGCTCATTGACCCAGACAGTATCTAATAATTCTTTCTCATTGCGTGTGTGTGTGTGTGTGTGTGTTTTGCGGGTACAGCGCGAACGCTGCATGAGGTGTCCCTGCAGGAGTCCATCCGCTACGCCCCTGGGGACGCGGTGGAGAAGTGGCTGAACGACCTGCTGTGTCTGGACTGCCTCAACATTACCCGGATCGTGTCGGGCTGCCCCCTGCCCGAGGCCTGTGACCTGTATCCTCCCGTGCTTCCTGTGCCCCGCGGAGGGGCCGGGGAGGGGTGGCAGGGAGGGGAGAGGCTTGGTCCTTGGTTTCTAGGGAGAGAGGAGAGCCGAACATTCTCGATTCCCCTTCTTTCCTCCCCTGGTGTGTTTCTGCTCAGGACGCGGGGTTCCTGTTCCCAAGGTGTGGGGCACCCCCTTTCCCGGTCACCTTTGGGAGTGGTATGTCCTGTGTGGGCTTTCTTCGATTTGTTCCGGTGACTTAACTCCGAGCCCAGCTACTATGTTAACAGAGACACTCTCTTCTGCTACCACAAGGCCTCTGAAGTCTTTCTCCAGCGGCTCATGGCCCTCTACGTGGCTTCCCACTACAAGGTGACTGCCATTAGCCCTCGGGTGCCCTCCAGCCCCGACAGTCCCCTTTACTTGGCTTTTTGCATCTTGTTACGCAGTGGAGTGAGTCAGGTGACGTCCACGGGGACTTCAGTGTCCTGACATTGGCAAGGGCCAATGATCTTGGTGGAGAAATTGCATCTCCCACTACAGTGGAGATGGTTGGGCTTCCAGCTTTGCCCACAGAGTGTGGAATTCCTGTGTGTAGCACTGCGCCTGGGCACTGGAGAGGTGGGGAGCGTTGCCCATTTTAAGGGCTGCTCCGTTTCTCACCTGTCTGCTAGGCTCTGAGGCTCAGGTGACATAGCAGTTGGCTGCTCTTTGACCTGAAACCAGCCTTGTTCCTCTGGGCTGCTTTCGAGGAGCAGTGAGTGAGAATTGAGAATATTTGAATGTCTTGACAACTAAAGGGCATGGTGGGCACATGTGCCGGGTGCTGGTTAGCAGTTTTACGGACGCCCATTAATGGAAGGCGGAAGAGTCGGTATCAGGAGTGGTGACGGGTTTTCTTGAAGTGGCAGCCTCTTGTCAGGACAGAGCTTGCGTCCCGGCTGGGCAGCGGGCAGTGCCGACTCCGCAGTCCGCGCCACCCTGCAGCCTCAGCACTCGTGGGCAGGTGACCGCAGACGTTTGAGGCTAAGTCCCACTTCAGCCACTTCGAAGAGTCTCAGGCTGACTGCCCAAGATACTAGACAGGCGCTTCGCAGGTGTCGGCTCGCCGCCCAGCTTCGGGGAAGGCAGCACCCTAGCCACCCACGGATTCCAAGTGGCATCTTGAGTAAAGGACAACGAGGAGTGGTTCTCACTGCCCTGTGCTTGTGCCCGCAGAACTCGCCCAACGATCTCCAGATGCTCTCGGATGCACCTGCCCACCATCTCTTCTGCCTCCTGCCTCCCGTGCCCCCCACCCAGAACTCCCTTCCCGAAGTCCTCGCTGTTGTCCAGGTGCGGAAGCAGAGGCGTCCTTGTGGCATTGATTTTGGAAATCAAAAGGGATAATGGCTCAGTAAACCCAGCATGGAAGGGGAAGCTGGAGATTCCTGGTCTGCAGCCAAGAGGCTGGGTGTCCCTGAGGCTGGCCGGGTGGGTGTGTCGGAGGGAAAGCACCTCGGACAGAAGCCTGAGGCCCCGCTGCTGCTGAGTGGGTGACAGTCAGCACCGGCCACGCGTATTTTGACTCGGAGCTCCTCCTGCCACAGCACTGTGTGTCTGTTCTCCTTTATTGCAAACGCAGTACACGGTGCTTATGAAATTAGAAGAAACTGATCGGAAAAATGTTTCTAATGCCTGGCATGTGTTTATGCATTTCTGCATCATTTTGCCTTTTCATGAGCATGGGATCATAGTGCTTGGTAATCTTTTTTCTTCTTTTTTTTTTTTTGCAATGTGTCAAATATTTATAATATGCACATTTTTTTTATTATCTCTCTAGAATATATTTTATTAATTTTTAGAGAGAGGGGAAAGACACCCCCACGCACACATCAGTGTGAGAGAGAAACCTTGACTGGTTGCCTCCCATAAGCCCCCTGACTGGGGAGTGAACCTGAAACCTAGGTGTGTGCCCTGACTGGGAATCAAACTCAGCCTTCTGGTGTGCAGGATGATGCTCCAACCAACTGAGCCTCCCGGCCAGGGCTAATAACCTGCGTCATTTTTAAAGGCTGCATTGCATTTCATTACGGGCACGTACCGTATTGTGTTTAACTGTTCTGTCAGATACTAGAATCCTCATAAGTTCCCGCTGCTCTGTGCAGAGCTACATGAGCATGCTGTGTCATCAGCGGTGTGTGCACATGCTCACCATACATGAGGACTTTATAGTGTGGTTTTTGCTCTTTGGGCCAGAAGGTGTCAGTCCTGTGCCTTGTTAGTGACAGTGTCAGGGTACGCATGGGGTATAGCAAAGAAACTTCCATCGGAAAGGGATGAGTCAGGGTTAGGTCTGACCTGGGGTCAGCAGCAGAACATAGATGAAGTTCTGTGAGTGGGCTCTCTCCCTGGGGCCAGCCTCCTGTCTGCACGGCCCTGCCTCCCCCACAGGTGTGCCTGGAGGGGGAGATCTCTCGCCAGTCCATCTTGAGCAGCCTGTCTCGAGGGAAGAAGGCTTCGGGAGACCTGATTCCGTGGACAGTGTCAGAACAGGTGATGACACGCTTTCCCTGGTACGTTGGCGTGAGTGAGGCTGGCGGTGTCGGAGTACGTGTCGTGTTGCTGAGTTGCTGGCTTGTGTCCCCCCGCAGTTCCAAGACCCAGACTTCGGTGGTCTTTCAGGTGGAAGGGTCGTTCGCATTGCTGTTCACCCGGATTATCAAGGGGTAACGTGTCCTTGCGCCTGAGCCCTGGTGTGCTGTAGCTGGCCGCAGCTGTGTTGCTGGCTCGTTAGGGCGGGCATATGTGGCTG
This sequence comes from Tonatia bakeri, assembly GCA_004024845.1. Classification (NCBI taxonomy): domain Eukaryota; kingdom Metazoa; phylum Chordata; class Mammalia; order Chiroptera; family Phyllostomidae; genus Tonatia; species Tonatia bakeri. The sequence goes on along the minus strand of PVIA01001448.1, from coordinate 37,475 downwards.
TGTGAGGGGGGAGCTGGTCAGGGAGCAAGTGGTTCTAGGCACTTCCCTGCTGCGGGGTTTGCTGGAGCTGGGGGCGGGGTGGGTGGACAGGGTGATTGTGCCACTCGCTCTTCCTTTGTGAGGACCAGGCTCGTGAACCAGATCTACTTGTTGTTACCTCCTGTCCCTCGGATGTCGCCACTGAGGGGTTAGCTGTAGAGAGGTCAGGCTGGGCTTGCCGACCTGTGGACCAGCAGTCCCAGCTGGCCGTCCTCATGCCTAGGTGGCAAGTGGGCTCTTCTTGATGGGCCAGACAGTGCGAGAGCGGGGGCCGTACTACACGCCGTCGTTAGGGTCTCTGCTCCGGCCTCCCTGAGGGCTTTCGTTGGTTCTTTGTCAAGAGCAGTGTGGCCCAAAGTGAAGGCTTTCTGGGAGCGGTGCGGGAGTGTAGCGGTTGTTCCGACAGCCCGGAACATCTCTTCCTTTGCCCTGCGCGTGTGCTCACAGATGGGCTACGGGAGCCGAGCTCTGCAGCTGCTGCAGATGTACTATGAAGGCAGGTTCCCGTGCCTTGAGGAGAAGGTGGTTCAGGCGTCACAAGAAATTCACACCGTCAGCAGCGAGGTGAGCAGCTTCTGGCTGAAGCCCTGGTTCCAGGAGGGTTCGTCCCTGGGTCTTCGGGAGCATGAGCAGGAACTACTTGGGCCTGCTTTCTCCGGGTGGTAGCAGATTCCTTCTCCCGCTTTGGAGAAGGTGCTGCCTTCTTGAACCTGCATCTGAGATCTTCAGATTAGCATCACTAGCATCGCCTGGAAACTCGTTAAAAATGCAGATCCTTGAGTCCTGCCCTAGACCCGAATTGGAAGCTCGGGGGAGGCCCAGTAATGTGAGTCCTAACAAGCTCCCCAGTCATGCTGAGGCACATCCCATCTTAAAACCACCCGCTTCAAACCTCCCTCTCAGGCCTCCCCCCTCAGCCCAGGCGCGGCCAAGTTCCCTCGGTAGGAAGCGTGGTCACCACCAGGAAATGGAACAGCTTCGGCACACATTCACTTGAATTTCACGGTGTGCCTGTCGCAGAGGTGGGGAGGGGGCTTGTCGCTTCCCCGGTCACGGAGCCGTCCAGCGGTAGACCTGGGCCTTCAGCCTGCGTCTTCGGAACCCTGCCTCTTCTCTTCGTAAATCTGTTAGATGTTTCTAAACTGTGTGGCTCTTTTGCACTCTGGGTCTGAGCAGTGTGATTCCATGCTTACTTAAGGGGCTGGTGTACTTGGGAATGAGCGCTGGACTGACTGGTGTTCCTGGATTTTAAAAACCATAGGGACAGACCAAGAAGCCTGTCCAGGTGTGTGCTGTGTTCAGTCTAGAGCCTGGTGCGGTGGTGGTGCCAGGGAGTGTCACTCACCTTCCTTTCCCTCTGCCGGGTGCACTGTGCTTTCCCCCTGTGTCCTCTAGGCTGTCAGCTTGTTGGAAGAAGTCGTCACCCCCCGGAAGGACCTGCCTCCCTTGCTCCTCAAATTGAATGAGAGGCCTGCTGAGCGCCTGGATTACCTGGGTGTGTCCTATGGCTTGACCCCCAGGCTCCTCAAGTAAGGGTCCGCCTGTCCTTCCTCTCCGAACCACCCCCTTGGCCTTGGCGTCTGAATTGAGAGTTCCATGGGCTGTGTGTCTGCCTTTCCAGTGGGTACTTGCCAGACACTTGTTGACTCCCTATCCCTCTTGGCCCTTCCCAGCTTTGTCGTTCAGCTGTCAGAATGCACACGTAGTGACCTGCTCTCTTTGTGTCTTTGCAGGTTCTGGAAACGAGCTGGCTTTGTTCCTGTTTATCTGAGACAGACCCCGGTGAGGGAGGCGTCTGGCAGAGGAGGGGTGTGGGTTTGCATTTACAGCTGGTGACAGGTCTGCCCTTGCACAAAGCCCCGGTGGCCCCTGCTCTGCTCTGAGCAGGTGTTCCATGTTTCCCAGAGGTCGTCCCGACAGACCCCAGAACAGCCATCCTCACTGGAAGGCAGTGTGGACATCTGCTCATCCTCCACTATGTCGTCTGCTGCGGAGCACCCTGGGCGTGGCACTGGATTATAAAATAGTTTAGGGGCATTGAGTTCTGGAAGCCTGTAACCTGGGGCCTCCTTGCATTTCCTTTAAAAAAGAAAAAAGAAGTGGTTTTAGGAGAAGAGTGCATGACAAAGTCAAAGAGAATTATTATGGGAGGGAAAGAGTTTGTGATCGTCAATTCATTAAAAAAAATTGTTATTTAGCAACCTATAGTGAATCAGGTGGTGAGCAAGTTACACCATGAAGTTCATTTTCTAATGGGTAGAAATAGGCAACAAAAAAGTGAACAAACACATTTTCAGGCCTCTGAAGGGGGAGACCTTTTGGACTGAAACCTGAATGATCACAATGGAACAGCTGTGAAAAAGTGTTTTTTGTTTCTCTGTTTTTAAAGATTTTAATTATTTATCTTTAGAGAGGGGAAAGGAAGGAGAAAGAGAGGGAGAGAAACATGAACATGTGGTTGCCTCTCCCAGGCTCGCAATCCAGGCATGTGCCCCGACTGGGAATCGAACTGGCGACTGTTTGGTTCGCAGGCTGGTGCTCAATCCACTGAGCCACACTGCCCAGGGCAAGCGAGTGATTTTAAGCAGAGGGTACAATGAGCGTAAGGGCCTGAGGTGGACCTGAACTTGGGGATTTGTTGAAGGAAAAGAGTGCCACTCTGGCTGGGGAGTCTGTGAAGGCACTGGGCAGTGGGCAGTGAGGTCTGGGTAAGGGCCCGCATTGCCTTTGTGTTCTGTTGGAGGAGGGGTGAGAGGACAGTGGGCGGGGGTGGCAGGAAGAGGGTGGTTAGGAGATGTGGGGGTTAAGAGGGGTGGTTGAGGGTCAGGTGATGCAGATGGAGGGAAGTGGCCAGTGGCGAGGTGAGTTTTGGAGGTGAAGTGACTGGCACTGAAGGGTTGGACGTCTAAGACGAGTGAGTGGGAGATCAAGGATAAAGTCGTAGATTTTTGGCTTGAGAATTGGGCACAGGTGCTGTGCTTTGCTGAGGTGAGACCCACTGGAGGGAAAAGTGGGAACGTTTTGGGGCATGGTCGTGTCAGATGCCTGAGAGCCACCTGTGCGGTAGTACGGAGCAGGCAGGTGACCATCGGAGTCTGGGGTTCACGGAGGGGGTTGGAATGGCAGGTGGTTTTGGGGGTCATCAGCACATTCCTAATAGGATATATTCCTTTGGTGCAAGTAATTTTGGTCTCCTCTGCTGTGACCCCAGAACTTAATAGCATTACTACGTACAGTATGTATTCGTAAACGCAGTCAGCCCTTTGCATCCGCAGGGACTGGTTTCAGAACAGCTCCCACCCCCTGCCCCCGCGGACACCAGCATCTGTGGATGCTGGTGTCGTTTGTGTGAAACGGCTCAGTATTTGCACGTAGCCCAACGTGCTCTCCCTGGTACTTTAAATCACTTCTAGACTGCTTATAGTACCGGTGCGATGTGACGCTGTGTGAGTGGCTGTTACTCCGTATTGTTCAGGGTACAGTGGCCAGGAAAGCTGTGCGTGCTCAGTTCGTCAGCCACAGCGGGCCCAGCCACATAGCACACATCGGCAGGATGTCACATTCTCTTCCCGACTCGCTTGGGCTTGTGGTTGGTTGGCTCTGAAGATGAGGAACCCACAGATACAGAGTACTGTCTGTGCTCTTGCTCTGCCAGTGAATCGGTGTTTAAAGCTATTGAAAGTGGGAACTGAAGGGGGCTAGAGAAGAGGGTGAGTCCTTGGAATCGTCGGTGTTTGGAGAAATGCGGAAGGACAAACAGCTTGGGAGACAGAGCAGGGGCCGCTGGATCCCTGGGAGGACGGCAGGGGGTTGGTGTCACAGCCAGGATGAGTGAGCTTTTCCAGAAGGGGAGTCGATTGCTTTCCAGAGGACAGTTAAGATGAGGAAAGACGGTTGGCTGATGTGATTCGACTGCTCGGCAGGAGTGGTCTGAGTAAAGACAGCCTCAGTGCAGCGTGACTGGAGAGAACGGGAGGGGAGAGACCGATTAGATGAGTCCTACTCAGAGCAAAAGGGAGCTGGGAAGTGGGGTTTGGAGGGAGACTGGAGTTAAGGGGGTTCATCAGATGGGCGATTGTAGAACCTGTCGGTCTCCTACGGGTGTGATCCTGCAGAAATCCTGCTGGTAATAGCGCCGCAGAGGGGTGTGATGGCAGGGATGCCGGCCTTGAGGGGACAGGGCAGGGGGACGGGAGGAAAGGTGGCCACCTCGTTCTTCAGAGAGGGAAGGCGAAGAGGGTGGGTGCGGGAGGTGTTGGCCAGCTGGTCGAGTTGGTGTCGGAAGGATGAAGTTCTTTTCTGAACGCTTCCGCATTCTCAGTGAGGGTCGTCCGCAGAGGAAGGTGTGTGTTGGAGCCTTGATTCTCGGAGAGCACAAAGCCAGCGTCTCGGAGCGGCGCCTGTTCAGAGGTGGAGGCGGGGGTCTCAGTTTGGCAGGCGGCTGCAGGAGCGCAGCCCGCCGAGTTCACTGTGCCCTCAGTGTGATCGCGTGCTGTGTGCTGTTCTTGGTGCTGGTGTTTTGCCACACAAACGTGGAAATCCATGAGATGGTTTTATGGGATGGGGCTTTGTCGTTACGCAGTAAAAGTTTTAAAACCTATGGTTGCTGATTTGGCACCTAAAGAGGTCTGCACTTGCGAACTGGTGGCCAGCATGGCAGCTCTGGTGTTTGGACGTAAAGTTTTGCTGTAAGGCACCAAAACGTGTTAACCGGATCTTGAGGACTGGAAGCTGTGCTGACTCCTGAGCCCATAGTCCGCCTGGCGCGAGCATGTGGCTCACTCCCGTGGGTCCAGGGCAGAAGTGGTGCTCTGCAGGCAGAGCAGCTCTGTGCCGTCGCCACGGCGTCTGAGAAGCTGCAGGACAGCATGAAAGCCCCGGGGTAGGAAGTGAGGGCACCGCTCCCGACTGGGGAGGAAGGAAGGGCCTGTGGAGGCACCGAGCCTTTCATTCTGCGCCCTTACCCTTCAGCGGTGACCGATTGTTTGCAAAAGGGGCTCTGGTGCCAGTCGGGAATCCGCATTTTGCAGAACGACCTGACCGGGGAGCACTCGTGCGTCATGCTGAAGACGCTGACTGACGACGGCGAGGCTGACCAGGGGGCCTGGCTCGCGGCCTTCTGGAAAGGTGCTTCTGAGTGGAAGAGGGACGGCGGGGGACGGGCAGGGGCTTCTAGCCCTCTGACTCTGGCTGTCCCCCACAGATTTCCGCAGGCGGTTCCTAGCTCTGCTGTCCTACCAGTTCAGCACCTTCCCGCCTGCTCTGGCTCTGAACATCATTCAGAACAGGAACATCGGGAAGCCGGCACAGCCAGGTGAGCCGGGCGGGACGGCGTGGAGGGCTGGTGGTGGCTTGGTTGTGTGGGAGTAGGAGGCGCAGGTGGTAGTCCGGAAAAGGGGGGGTGCTGGGAGCTGAGGGCCAGGTTCCAGGCCTGCATCTCCCCCGAGTGCCTCTGCTCGTCAGGCCCTGCGCTGCCTTAGGGGCGCTGCTATAGTAGCTTTCTACATAACCAGGCTTTGGGGGTGTGACTCGACTTCAGGGATGTCATAGAAGGCTATTCAGCTGGCGAAGTATGGAACCCGATTTGAGTCCTGTGAACAGGGTAACTAGCTCTATCCTGAGGCTCAGGTTTCCTCCCTTGTGAAATTGTAAGAACGTGCTGCCACCCTCCTGTGGCCAGCACACAGAGGCGCGCTGGGGTTGTAAATTCTGTGTGACTATTTAAAATCCAAAAAAGTGTAAGGATGGCGAATTGACGGCTCCGGGCTCCTGCTTTTCTGTTGCCGAATGTGTGTGTGTGCACGTGTGTGCTTTGTTTTGCCCGTTGGGTTTTGAAAACCATGGTCCCTGAAGCAGGACAAAGCAGGCACGCTCTCTGTGAAGTGGGTCCTGAGGACAGTGACCGGGTGGGGGAGTGTTGTGTCCCTCTGACCCTGGGGCAGGGGAACCTTGACCTGATGTGTCGGCGTGGAACTCTGAGGAAGGGTCACATGCCCCTTGTCCCCCTGCCGCATGGCCCAAAGCGGCCCCCCTAACCTGTGTGGCTCCGTCGCGTGTCCAGCCCTGCGCCGGGAGGACCTGGAAGCCCTGTTTCTCCCCTACGACCTGAAGAGGCTGGAGATGTACTCACGCAGCATGGTCGACTATCACCTCATTATGGACATGATCCCGGCCATCTCCCGGCTGTATTTCCTGCACCAGCTGGGGGACCTGGCGCTGTCCGCTGCCCAGTCGGTAGGTCACCTGCCGCTTGTGTGCTGGGGGAGAGGCTGGGTTTGCGGAGTGAGTTTCGTGCTGGTTTGTTGGATGTTTGGGCATGATTCTGTGCATTTAATTCTGATGGGTGGGTGGGAGGGGTCTCCCGTGGCACACACGGGGGCACGTGGGCTCAGACGCGGAGGCAGGTGCCGGCCGTGCAGTTCGGAGGGAGGAGCTGCAGCTGGAGCCCACGTTCTTCTGGCACGCTGCGCTCGTTCCCTGGCAGCTTAGCGGGGGTCTCGGAGCGCCACGAACTCCTGCAGTGTGGCTGCGAAGCAGCAGCGTGCCAGGATAAGTTAGTCTGGGGGTTTTAGGAAGAGGGAGCGTTGCTTAGTGGTTTCAGTAAAAGGGTGAAAGAGAAGAAAAGTACACAGTGGCAGTCGACGTTTTGTACCAGATAGCTTTGGTCAAGATAGGGCAGCCCTGCTCTCTATGCTCTTAGCGCCCTTTGCTGGGCAAGACCTGGCCTGGCGGCCACTCAGAAGGCTTTCCGTCCTCCAGGCTCTCCTCTTGGGGCTTGGCCTGCAGCATAAGTCCGTGGACCAGCTGGAGAAGGAGATTGACTTGCCCTCAGGCCAGCTGATGGGGCTTTTCAACCGGCTCATCCGCAAAGTCGTGAAGGTAAGCGTGGCCGAGGCACGGAGTGGGTCTGTTCGGGTGGTGCACGGAGACAGCCTGCTCCCCGCCCCGAGGCCATGGGGGGGTCTGCGGCCGCATCTGCCATGTTCTCCCTGGAGGCACTGCCGCTGGGCGTCTGGTGTCTGAGCCGTCTGTGTTTCCGTGCCCGGACCACGGACACGTGCGGTCCTGACCGCTCGGGTCGGTGCTGATTGAGGGGTCCCTGCTGCCGCTCCATCTTCTGCCGCTCGGCGGTTGTCTTTCGTAGCTCTTCAGCGAAGTGCAGGAAAAGGCCATTGAGGAGCAGATGGTGGCCGTGAAGGATGTGGTCATGGAGCCCATGATGAAGACCCTGAGCGATGACCTGGTATGCAGCCACTGAAGGCCTCGTGCGCTGGATGTGTGCCCGGTCCCCTTTAGTGGGAGGCCCTGCACTGAGCGAGCTCGCTGGTGCGGTGTCTGTGGGTGTGCGACCGCCTCTCCCCGCGTGTGCCTGCCCCGGTGTTCCTGAGCACACGCGGTCCTCCCTGCCTCCCACGGAACCCACGTGCACAGGCAGTCTAGCTGGTTCCGTATCGTCACGCTTGGGCAAGCGCTGCCCGTGGCGCTGGAGGGGTGGCCTGAGTGAGGGGCAGGAGGTGGCTGCTCATCCTGGCGACAGTCTGCCCCTCCGCTGTTTCTGCGACGTGTCCCCTGCGTACTCTGACCTACTCTGTCTTGGGGCCTTGGCCGCAGGATGAAGCAGCAAAGGAGTTCCAGGAGAAGCACAAGAAGGAAGTGGGGAAGCTGAAGAACATGGACCTCTCTCAGTAAGGCCCTCGCACTGCCCGTGGGAAGCGTGGGCCCTGCCTCGGTTCTGGCGCCCGTAGCCTTGGCCTGCAGGTCTCTGCCGTCCCCCAGCCCGGGGCTCGGGGGCCCTGGGAGCTGTTTCGTGGGCCACTTTTAGAAGCACTGGCAGCGAACACCCTCCTGATTCGCTGTTTGCATGTCTTTGGAGGACCTGGCCTCCCCACATCAGCTCTGCCATGCTGACTTTAAGTTGTGCCCGAGACCCCTCGGGTTCCATGTCATGCCTCAGGGAAGGGGGCTGCTGGCCGGTGAGCATCTGCTTCTGACGCCACGTTTCTGTATTTGGCTTCTGCCTGTGGACTTGTTTGAAGAAAGGATTCTACCACCAACAAGTGATGCAGCAAAACCCCTTGCTCTGGAATCCTGTGATACTATAGGAATCCTAGTTCCCTTTGAGCTGTGGCAGAGTACTGCCTTCCCTGTGGCTTGACGTGAATAACAGTGCCAGGATTGGTGGCCTTTGTGCCCTTCTGACCTTCAGTCCTGGGGTTGCGGGGTCATTACTGATGGCGGTTACTGGACATGGGAGGGGGGAGGTGGGTCCCCGAGCAGGGTTTCGAGCTCTGCCATCAGCTTTGCAATATTAGAACCTTGACTGGCTGTGACCACCAGACCCCAGGAGGTGGGGCGGGGCGCAGTTCCAGGGCTTGCAGGCACTGGGGGGTGGGGGGAGCAGGAAGATGGCGGGGTGACAGGCAGGTTTCTTTGGTGGGCAGTTAGAGTTGGGAGAAGTTGGGCAGCTGCCCCCCGAGCAGGACTGCCCTGCCACGGGTGCCTGCGGTGGGCTGGGGCCCTCCCGGCGCCCGAGCTCTGGGTCCTGCTCAGGCCTGGTCTCCTGCCCGCTGCTCCGGCCTTCGCGGCAGCACGCGTCCAATGAGGGTGCGCGCACTGTCCGGCTTCGTTTCGGGCAGCGCCCTTCTGTTTGGAGCAGGCTCTGATACTTCCCTCGATTGTTTCAGGTATGTCATCCGTGGGGACGACGAGGAGTGGAACGAGGCTTTAAATAAAGCCGGGCAGAACGCCTCGGTTGTCAGCCTGAAAAGGTGAGGCTAATGTGCAAGGGGGCAGGGACAGTCTGGCCACTGGGCTTCTCTCATCTGCTATCAGGAAGCAGCCGGCTGGAACAGACACTGTGGGGACAGTCCCTGCTCTTTCCCTTGGGGCCTGCTCCTTCCGTGTGCGCCGCCTGCAGGCCAGGCAGGGCCGTCTCCTGGGCCTGGGTCTCGACACTCCTTGTATTCCCCTGCTGCTGGGGACCGAGCCCTTCCTGCAGGCTTCACTGCAGCGTCCCGTGCACCCTCAGGACACACAGGCAGTGGGTCTGTTACCATCACTGCTTTAAATGTAACCGAGGTTCGAAAATGTTAAGTAATAACTTCCCGAGGACACACAGCTAGTAAAAGGCGGGGCCAGAATCAGTCCGGCTGGTCCCCTGCAGAGCCCGTGGTGGTACCTGCCGCACTGCCCTCTGAGCCCGCGGTCCTCAGAGTGTGGGGCTTCGTGTTCCTTCGTCGTGAAGGTTCCTGATGGACCCCACAGGGCCTGTGGGTTATTTAGTCACATTTCTGACATTAGAAGTTAGATACTGAGGAATTTTTAATTTATTCATTTAGAATTAATGGTCTGATACTGGACTCATGGATTTGGTGGTTTTTAAAAATATTCTTCATAAAAATTGCAGCAAGAAAAGGGGCACGGTTTGACATTCACATTTTTGCAAATCTCGTTAATATTTGGTGATTCTGCATTCAGTCTTTCGTGCCATCACAAATCTGGTGGCCTCCAGAAAGCTGAACAGTTGTGAGAGAAGAGGAGTGAAAAAGGCAGGTAAGGTATTAGTATTATTATGAAAACAGTTTTGACCTTGGGGACCACTTGGAAGGGTGCGGGCTTCTCAGGGTCCCCGGGCCACTCTGCACGGTGTCGCTGCACACGGTGCCTCTGCAGAGGGTCTCGCTTGTTGATGAGCACGGGTTCAGGTTCTGGGAGGACCCTGTGCTGGCGTCCCCGTAGGGGGAGAACCAGGCCCCGCAGCCGGTTGGGTGGGTGGGCAGAGGGTGTTCTGGGCATTGCCATAGTTACTGACGGGCGGTGGGGGGCTTCCCTGAAGAGCGTAGTTTGGAGATGTTTGGGAAGAGGAAGACTTGTGCCTCTAGGAACTCTCGACCCCAGAGATCAGATGTGCCTTCTGCAGTCTCCGTGCACCGCTGTGAGGTCTCTGCTCCAGTGTCGATGCCGGCCTCCTTCCCCAGAGGCTCTCTGCTGGGGCACAAGAACCTACTGTCACCATGTCCTAGTTTCTTGTTTGGACGGTATGGCAGGTGCAGCACAGGGCCCATGGTGGCTGTGGCCTTGAGTGTGTGGCTTTGCCTGGCACAGAAGGGCAGGGGACGCGTGTGGCATGGAGGTGGCCTGGTTCCGCCCTTGCGGAGCTGGGCCCCTCCTGCCGTTGGTTTGGCTGTCGCTGTGGTGAGGGCCCGTGTGGCAGCGCCTGCACCTGGGGACCTGAGTGCCTGTGAGATTGGTGCTCAGGGAGGTGACACCGCTGATACCCGTCCTCCTGCATGCTTAGGGGCCTTGCTGCTCTTTCCTCCCATGTCCCGAGCGGTCACTTCATCCAGGCGGTGTTAGTGGCCCCTGGACGGAACTGTTCGGTCCCTCCTCAGAGGGAGGTATTTGTATCCAGAGCAGAATGCTGCTGGAGAGAATCTTTACCCTCGAGGGGGCGGGGCGGGGGGGAAGGAGGCCGGCCATAAGCGGATGACTCCCGCACTAACCTGTCAGTGAGGGACCCTCCGGCCAGCTGAAGTACGTCCCCGAGTCAGTGCTCCTTAGGCTCTTCTCTTGTTTAGGAAGAGTAAAATACTCACAGCAAGTGTTGTGGGCTTTGCCTGGGCGTCTCATGCTTTGCATTAGGGTCCCCGGGGTCTTGTGTCCGGTTTCCAGGGACATCCTGAGTGGTGCGTGTGGGAGGAGTCTTCCTTGTGACGCCTCAGGTCTGTCTTGCAGCCGTGGGAGAGGCGAGCGCTGGGGCTCTGAAGGGAACTCAGGCTTCAGACGCTGAGACGTGGGCTTGCTCCTGCACAGACTCAGAGCTCGGCTGGGCAGGGGCTGGGGTGCCGTGGGGTGTCCCTGGCCCCCAGTGTGGTGCCTGGCCTGCTGATAGGCTCTCGAAGATCATTTGTGTCCTGCTGGGTGTTCTCGTGGTTGCAGGGGGTGGAAGCCTGTTCACACAGAGCAACTCGGTCTGAAAGGTGTTAGATCTGTGTGTGCTTCATTCTTTCTTCTGCTCTTTTTTCCTCCAGTGACAAGAAAAGGAAATTGGATGCCAAACAAGAACCCAAACAGAGCAAAAAGTTGAAGAAAAACAGAGATCCGAAGCACAAAAGAGACGTGAAACTGCAGCGGAAGAAGTAGTGCGGAGAGACTGGGCGTCGGCAGCCGGCCTGCGTGTGAGGGGCCCTGGCTTTCTGAACAGCCTCCGGCTGGCCGGCAGCGGCCTCACTGTCCAAGCAGCAGGAGCCCGCACAGGCCCAGAAGCTGGCCTGGAATTCGGCATGTGGACCGAGCCCCATGCGCTGAAGTTGCTTCTGAACGGGTCTGCGTGGAACTCGATGGGTGGGCAGACCTCTGGCCCTGCCAAGGGCCCCTCTCCCTTGCCCCCAGTCCTGGCCGTCCTGCCCTGTAAGTTCTTGTTTTGCGTTGGGCCCAGCTTTTCTTACCCCTTCCCACATGTGTAGAAGCCACGCTGACCCTTGTCCCTTCTCAAGAGTTAAGTGCTCTGCTGTCCGGGGATGCCCAGGAGGCTGCTGGTGGAGCCCCGGGCCTCTCGTTGTTGTGGACTTGTCCCAATGCCCAGGCCCTGGAGCAGCGGGAGTGCTGGCACCCCCAGGTGGCGTGGCGGGCCGCTGTCAGGTGCACCGGGGTCTGCACTGCCGTGTGCCATTGGCTCCTGGCTCCAGTAGGCCTGCTGCCCCTGCGCTCCGGGAGAGCCCGACCTCGTCCTCAGTTAGGAAGGCGTTTGGATCCCCCACACTTACTGTTCCACCCGTCCAGGAAACAGTGCTGGGGAAGGACCCCTTCGCTGGCGCGGGTGAGGGGGACGGGGGTCTATTTTTAATAAATGACATCCAGGAAGGGCCCGAGGCCTGTGAGTGCTCATTGACTCTGCGCCAGTGGGAGTTGTGTTGCCCGTTCCTTCTGGGGGCTCTTGGCTGCCGGGTGGGCTCTTGGCTGCCGGGTGGGCTCTGGGGGGTGTCGGCATCGAGGCTGAGGTGGGTCAGGTGGCCAGGACTTGCCAGCCCGGGAGCCTGTGGGGGAAGCGGCTGGTGCTGGCCGGTTCTCGCTGAGGTCACTCTGAGCGGCATGGCAGGTGCCAGCTCTGCCTCTTCCTCCCTAGCTCCTGTCAGGTGGTTTGGTCCCTTCCATCTGTTGGGGACAGAAATTGGGTGGCGGCCTCGCATACTGTGGTGTTTGTTTGATAGGATCTACTTTCCTGTCCCAAGTGCAACGCTGTTACGAAACCGTGGCCCTGAAGGCCCTCTGTAGGGTTGCTCCTTATCCGCATCGCCAAGTGCGGGAAAGACTCAAGGTCGAAGTCAGCTCCGTGGCGCTTTGGTTCTGGTCCGCCTTCCTGCCGCAGTGTGCGAAGTGATGGCGTCCTTCTCGGCTCTGTGCTGCATCCGTCTTCAGCTTTTACTGCTCTTGTTTTGTCCGAAGAGTTCACGTGGCCTAGGTTACTGCGCTTCCTGCATTTTTCATAGACTTCAGAAGGACTGACCTACGAGTGGAAGTAGATTCTTTCCTCAGCCCTGGCATGTAACTGGGTTCCTGGCCGTCAGACTCGTGGACGGGGAAGCAGGGGGAGCTTCTGGGCCAGCGATGATGAAACCCCCCCCCCAGGACCCGCGGCCACGGGGAAAAGCGTGAACTCCGTCCCCTGCGCCTGGCTCCGCAGCGTCCTGCCTGCAGGAGAGTTCGCCGAGAGATGGAGATAATTTCTGATCCATTTTTCTCAAGAAGTGCCTGAGCTGGCCTTTCGAAGAGAAGAATCTTAGGAGAGTGGCCAAAAGCAAAATGGGCAGAATCCCAAAGGGGCAGACCCAGGTGGCATCCTAACACTCCAGCGATGTCCCGAGTCCCTCAGGTGTGGGGCCCCACCTGCCCAGCCCCGGGTACTCTGTCCCCAAGGCCTGTCCTCTGCTTGTCTCCGGGGAGGGGGACTGTGAAGCCAGGCTGCCTAGCTTCGACCCGGGCTCTGCCCTGACCCCCTCTGTGACCGGGGTGACCACTCACCTCTCACCACTGTGCAGGTCCACATCTGTGCACCGTGCATGCTCCCGCCACCACTACTGCAGGGCCGTGGTGAGGGCTGAACGGGAAAGGCCGAGAGCAGTGCCTGGCACTGGCCATGTCTGGGTCCTGGGGGCATAGCGTGACCGGCGGAGCCCCAGCCCTGGAGCCGATGCACTGAGGGGGGAGCGGCGGTGTGCTCAGACCAGGACCCAGCCCTGGAGGAGCCCGGGAAGGCGGCAGGGAGTGGGCACAGCACAGCCGGCTCTGCATCCTCCGCAGACATGGTCCTTCCCTTCCCTTCCACGCACACGCAGGCCAGCGTTGTCCCTGCTGCGCACAGTCTGGGTTGATTTTATTTTTGCGAATCGAGTGTTCCTGAACAGGCCTCTGTACTTCATGGTTGTGCTCCTGGGTTCTCCCCCAAACCTGGAAAGGTGCGCCCCCCCAGACCTCCCCATCTGGCCCCCAGACAGAGGGACATCTGAAAAGCTTGGTGTCTCAGGAAACCTCGCTTGCGGAATGAATTCATCCCAGCCCAGCTGGCTACAATGCTGTCACCGGCACCAGGCAGTGGCTGAAGAAGCCCGAACAAAGATGATTCTGGAGTGGGCTCCATGCCCTGAGCCGAGGATTGGTGCTCGCCTGCTGCAGTGCCTCTGTGGCTCATCTGGCCTGATAGTCGGCAGTCCCGGAGCACTCACCCCCGGGTGACCAGGAGCGGACACAAAGGGGGCTCTTGAGACTGGGGGAGGGGAGGAAATAAGTGACTGTCACCTTGGAGAAATGTAGACTCATTATTTGAGGCCATCACAGCAGCCCTGGCCCTAGAAGCGGGGGTGGAGCTGGCATCCCCTCAGGCCTGCCTTCAGTTCAGACTTCAGACTAGGGAGAGGGGGTGTGTTTACAGGAAACTAAGTGTAGAAGGTGTGGATTCTGCAAAGGGGTGGGGGGGGTGGGAAGGGGGAGGGCTTGTGGCTTTCTTAGGTGGTTTAGGCTGTTCAGTGGGGGAGAAAGTGGTGGGTGCCCCTGGCTTCAGCTGGTACAGGTAGCCAGCAGAGAGGAGACGGGAGGTGTCGGTGGAGGAAAGCGGGGCCAGGCCCACAGTCCAGCCGGGGCCCCTCACATCTGAAGGGAGCTCATTGGGAGAGGAGGCCCAGGCTCCAGTGGCACAAGCGCCAGCTTGTGATGGCCCTTGGGACCGCTGGCATGGGATGAATCCCTCGGCCCCTGGTTTCCCAGGGACTCCTGCTAATGGGAGGTTCCCTTCCTCCCCCGAGAGTCCGCCTCAGCTGCTGATGGTCTGCAGCGGGCGGCGGCTGGAGAAGGCCTGGCCCCGGAGCTCCGGAGCAGCGGCCCTGAGGAGGCCTGGCTGCCAGGACAAGGGAAGGTGACCAGCTCTGTTTCCATCATGGCCTCCTAGCCCCTGGGAAGGGGGTCTGATTTTTTTTCTAATTGTTAGGTGCTCTCCTAAGAGTGTCCCACTACGTGCAGGCTCAAAGGGGTCCCGCCCTCTCATCCCACCCTCTAACCTGCCCTCCCCCTGCAAAAGAGAAAAGGAAATGGCCGAGCCTTCTCTGGAGGCAGTTTGCAACTAGATCTTGTTTTTTAGGTGGGGTGATTGAGCAAGGGGCATCCTGCAGAGCTTGGGGAACTTGGGGGGAGGGTGGTCCCCTGAAGGGCAGTTCCCTGAAGGGCAGTCCCTGCAGATGGGGACGGTTAGGGTGAGCCCCCTCAACCCCCTCTGCCAGGGGGTGGTGCCGTGGGGCGCACCTCCTCCCTGTGGCCCCCAGAGGGCGCCATGTGTCCAGGCAGGGCCCTCTGCTCACCACAGCCAGGGCCCCAGGCTGGGCCTCTAGCTGCCCCACCTGGGCCCCATCCAGCAAAGCTGGGCAACAGGCCTTCCCTGGTACAGGCCCATGAGGTCTTCACATTTTCCCCTGATTCCTCCAGCCACTCCATTCAGTGCTCGCTGTGACCGTAGCAATTTGTTTGCCTCTAGAGGCATGAACCCTTGGGCTTTGCGCCTAAAACAAACTAGAACTGGGTCTGGAAAACCTGGGCCTGAGCCACCAGCTCACTGTTCTTTCTCCGTCGCCAGGTGGCACAGCCAGCTCGGGCTTGTCAGGCCCTGGAGGCAGCAGCCAGCAAGGGACAGGTGCCCACCCTCAGGCCAGGCCTGGGTGGGCTGCTGGGGTTGGGACTGTGCAGGAGCTTACAAACGACTGTTACTGTTAGGCTGACCCCACAACAGCTCCCGTGGGAGGGCTGGGGGTGGGGTCTGGGCACCTCAAAGATCAGAAAACCCCTGTCAGCTCCCTTACTCCTGCCCAGGCTCTGGTCCCTCCATGCAGACGCCTTTTCTGTCCTGCTCAGTGGTTCACAGGTACTTAACAAGTGGGAGCTATTTCATAGTCTCAGCTACGTCATCTGACAGCAGAGAAACACTGGGCCAAGGGCCTGCTCCCTGGCACAGAGCCGGTGAGGGTAGGGTCCAGGCTCAGGGCCTAGGTGGGGCGGGGAGGTAGCCACAGCATAGCTTTTTGTAGGATGGTCCTTTCATTCTGAGAGACGGGGGCCCTAGCAGCCAGGGAACAGCCCTGGGGTATCTGCCTAGTCCAAATGGGCTTCTTCCAGCCCTGAACTCGGAGCAACTCTGTCAGGAGTGATGAGGCCAGGGCCATTGTTAACAAGTGTTTATTGTTAATAAAACCATAGTACATTTACAGTAAGTGACAACATCAACGCATAGTTACAGTATCATACAATATTACAACAATAAAATAACGCCTCTTCCTTTGTACATCCAGCTTGAGCAGCTAGTCGAAAATATTTTCCAGGATTGCAAGCCCCCGGGGGCTTTTCAAGGTGACCGAAGGGACACTGCCTGAAGTGCCCAGGACTTTTGGTGAATAAATAGTTTCTAAGGTGCGGCCAGACAGCTCAAGAAGGCTACACCCCAGAGGAAGCTGTCCAGAATGCTTGCCCAGTGTCTGGTCCATAAATATGACAAGCGTCCAGGCCTGATGCTGCATCTCTACCCCAGGAAAGCCCAGAGAGGGCAGAGGTTGGCCGGCAGGAGCAGGGAAGCAGGAGGGCCTTCCCTCCCACCACGGTCCTGTCCCTTCGCCCCCTGAGACCCGCAGCTCTCGGTGAGAAGTGTGCGCCCTGCTCTCCAGTCCACATGAGAGGACTCTGTCGTGACAGATTTGCTAGGGGCACAGTGAGGGCTCTGCTCCCTACGGTCACCGAGGTAGCCCAACTCCAGGCCTGGGGTATCAGAATTGGCCCCTAAACCCGGCAGCAGCACCAAAGCTGAGGCCACTGGGCTCCTCCACGCACCCCTGCCACTTGTGGCTCAGCCGGAAAGCTCTGCAGGCGCCAGCTGGGGCACTGCCTCTGTCCTGAACTGAGCAGCTGGCGGTCCCCCAGAGAGGCCCTCTGTAGGCCCAGGTACCAAGGGAAATGGAGCTCAGGGTGCCCCTCTGTTCAGGGGTCCCCCGCCCGGAGGCCCAGAGCAAGCCTGTCAAGGACATGGCTTTGAGGAATAAGGTCAGAGATCTGGGTAGCCTTCCTGACATGACATTGAGGGAAAACACCAGCTTCGGGACGAAACGGCCTGGGGGGCAGAGAGAGGGTAGTTCTCTACATTCATAGGGGCCCACGAGCCCCCAGAGGGACCCTCTGGGCTTGCTGAGGCCCAGGCAGTGGGAGTGGTCACAGCTGGGGGACATGTGGGAAGCTAGTCGGAGCAGAAGTGAACCGGGATCGGCTGCTGACTCTGGGAGGGCAGAGGATGCACAAGGGTGAATGAGTGCACAGTGGCTCCCAAGGTGCAAATGCTGTGCGGGGGAGGGTGGGGCCACCTTCTGGCCACAGCTGCCTTTGGCCCACAAATGGTTTCGTGAATAGCTCCGGGACAAAGTGGTTGAGGGTGGGACTGCCAGGTGACAGGTGGGCACATCAGACGCCCCATGACAGACTGACACCAGAGGGTGTCTGGGGAAAGGGAGAAACCGAGCCCTGTGTGCCTGACGCCAGGAGACCCTAGAACCAGCCCCCACCCAGCGGGGCCCTGTTCCGTCCACAGGCCCTGGCTGCGCAGATGCCCCCAGAAGCACTTGCTCCCAGCCTTTCTCAGCCCTGGGCTGCCCCGGAGGCAGAGCCCTGGCCCAGAGGGGGCTGGGCATGCTCAGCAGCCTCCCGCACCGCCTCACACGCCTCACACCCGGGAGGTGATGTAGACAGAGTGCACACGCTCGGCCAGGGTGCTCTGCAGGTCCTGCAGCGGGTCCAGGCCCTGCACCTTGCTGCTGCGGCTGTAGATGAGCTGCCGGAAGGAGTCCTGCTCGAGCAGCGCCTTCATGTGCTTGAGGAAGAAGCCCTCGCAGAACAGGGCCAGTTCTGGGGCGTTGTGGATCTGTGGGGGCAAGGAGAAGGGGTGAGACCCACAGCCTGGCACAGCCCCACCCGAGACACTGCCCAGGGGCCGAGGCCCGGGGGGAGGCACGCCCTGCCTCTGCAGCTTGCCTTGCCCTCCCCCTCCGTGGAAGTCCTTCCCTAAGCACTTCTCGGGACTGACTGATCTGGGTTCAGATCCCAGCTCTGCCACCAGGAGCGTCGTGGAAGTCTTATTCCTGGCCCCACCCTCTAGTCTTGTGTCCCCTGCGGGATGGTGTGTTGAATGGCGGTTATCCCCTCTGGACTGGAAGCTCCCAACGGAGGACAGGGACTGCCCACTGCCGGGCATCCTGCACCCAGTCCCAGGACCTGGGTGTTCACGTGGTCGGTGCTCAGGAACTACTCTAATTCAACAGGCACTGAGTGCCTCTCTGGGCGCCAGGTTCCAAGGCCAAGGTCTCTGCATTGCTCCCTTAGAGCTGATGTTCTAGTCTGGGGGAGGTGGGGAAGCCAAGGTAACTGCAGACAGGGGTCAGTGCTGTGAGGAGACAGGAGCAGGCGACAGGGTGGGGTGGCAGGTGACTGGGAGGCCCGGAGGCCCGGGGAGTCAGCTGGTCTTGCGAGCAGCAGGGAAGGAGCCTTCCGGGAAGGGGACGGCCCTCAGCAGAGCGCCGGAGACAGGCTGCGCGGCCGGGGGAAGGGGCACCGGACGTGCCCGGGGCCCAAGGGGCCTGGTAAAGCATGATAAGGGGTGAAGTTTATTTAGTTTGGAGGCCGTGGACAAGCTCTGGAGGGTTTCAAGGGAGGAGTGACATGGTTCTAACACTTCCCAGAGAGGCTTGTGGACATAGGGTGAAAGCCAGGAGGGGGCCGGGCGGCCGGCACAGTCGGCCGTGAGAGAACGGTGGCTCGGGCTGGGTGGGGCAGCAGAGATGAGGGGACAGGAGAGTCTGCTGACAAGTTTCAGCTGGAGACGGCCTACTGGCGAGAGGTTTCCTTTAAAAAATCAAATGTAACTGAGCCAGAGCAGCTGAGCAGGTGCCACGCCCTTTGCTGAGATGGAGGAAGGGGACAGAACAAGTTGAGGAGAAAACCAAGTGAGCACCTGCAGAATGGAAGTGACTCGGAGGCTGAGCCACCTGCCCCGGGTTGCGCTGGGCGCCAAGCTGCACGTGGCTCTGCCGGGCAGCAGCGGTGACCTCCGGTTGGGGGACCTCCGGCCCCCTCGCCCCCCACAGCGCCTTACATGTCCTTCAAAACTGCCCCGCCTGCCACACGGCCCAGCCTGGCTGGGGCTGAGTGCGAGGCCAGGGTGGCTGGCGGGCGTCCGGGGCCTCACCTTGGCGTACTTGTAGGTGCTCACGGCGCTGTCCACGCTGAGGGTCTGGGAGCACAGGATCTCGCAGTGCCTCTGCAGGGCGTCCAGCTGGAACAGGCTGGCCGCTGACAGCAGCTGCGGGGAGGCGAGGGTGCCCGGTGTCAGTGGCGGTGGTCCGCACACCCCGCTTCCTCCCCGCCCCAGGGCCCGCCCATGTCAACGGGACAAGTGTGACGGCCTTGATTTATTTCTGTGCCTAAGCCAATGACTGTTTGCTGGGACACCAGGTGGCACAGCATGGGTGACAGATGCTAGCTGGGACTCTGGGTCCTAGGAGGTCTTCAATGGGAAGCTACAGGCTTTGTCTATGTGACTTTCCAGCCAGGTGCGCAGGCAGCGGCGGGCCTGTTTCCAAGCTGTGGGAGGCCAGCGGGAGGCTCGGCCGCCTTCTGGCCCTCTGGGGCCCACCACCCCTGCTGGGGTGCCCCTTTCTACGCCCTGGGTGTGGCCCAGGAGGCCAGGCTCCACGGGTGCAGAGTTCCCTGGTCTCTCAGACGGCCCTTCCTGTCACACACAGAAAAAGGACCAGCAAGCAGGGAACCAGGAGGTGTTCAGAGGCCCCCTTCCTCCCCACATCTCTCCAAATGCCAACTAAGGGGTTGAGAGCTGGCAGCTGTCTCAGGCTAGAGGAACACAAGCGTGAGGTGAACGGCGAGATGGGGACAGGTGGGCACTGGCCCCGAGGGCCCCCTGGGAGTCTCACCTCCAGGATGTCGGCAGTGGGGATGTCCATGGACTCCGTCCCGCCGTGGTACAGATACTGCATCATCAGCTGCAGGGGGAGAGGCCGCGTGTGAACACCGGAGGGACCCACCACGCCCAGGCCCGCACCTGGCCGCCGGAGGGCCGCTCCAGCCGCCCCCACAGGCCAGCCGGGCCCTCTGTCTCCCTGCGAGCCGCGTCTACCGGTCCTCCAACCCCGGTGCAACAAACCGAGACCCAAGCATTTGTGTTCCCTGACGTCCTGCCGGCACCACCAGCCTCCTTGCACCGGGTGGTTCCTCTCGAGGCTCGGGACGGCCTGTGAGCCCGGGCAGGGAAGAGTCTATGCACAGCTGGGAAACTGAGGCCCAAGGAGGGACACTGACCCCCACAGCAGAGCCGCCCAGTGCTGCAGGTATGATGCTGATCATTCCTCCTTTTACCTAAATTCTAACTGTGGGGCTGGGGGGTGGGAGGAGGGGCTCTGAGGGGACCCCAGCCTCGCAGGCCACACCCTTGGGAGCCGGCCTCCACTTCCAGGCTGTGCTAGGACTCCAAGTGGGGGTGAGAGCTGACCCCGTCTTGAATTGGCTCCCTTGGGAAGAGCCCCGGGGTCTGGCCAGAGGTCACCTGGCTGTCCCAGCCCTGTCCCGGGCTCCTGGGATCGGAGGGCCTGGGATATCAGGTGAGGCGGCCCAGGAGTGGGCAACTGCATTCAGCTCTGCTGAGGTCCGAGTTACAAACTCTGCCATCTCACTGTTCCTGGGGAGGCCCCCAGTTGGAAAGAGGAAGATGTCACTGGCTGGCTGTAGAAACAGCCCTAGCAAGGAACTGGCAAGTGTGTAAGTAAACACGGCCACAGCCGGCTCTGTTGGGAGGGGCCCTGGAGGGTCTGGGGGACGGAGTCCAACCCCTGGGGGGAGGAGCAGGGAGGTGGCCTGGCTGGCCTCGCTGCAGCCCGGGTCCAGTCCAGGAGACGTTAGTCCCTCCCCATGGGAGAGAGGGGCTCCCACAGGCCTCTGGTGATCTTACCATTACACGTGTGTGCCAGTTCCTCCTCCCACCCCACCCCCTCAGCACCCTGGGACCAGCGGGACAGCTGTGGACTATCAGGGCAAAAGCCCTTGGCCCCGAGATGGGAATGAAGCAGGTGGGAGGGTGAAGTCTCCCAGGATCCTTTGCTAAAAGATGGCTGCAGGGCAGCCCCTAGGCAAGAGGGGGCCTGGGTTATGGGCAGGGTGACAGGCAGCCTCCTGCTACAGCTGGAGAGCTGGTTTTGGCAAGGCCCAGCCATCTGTGGTGCCCTGAAGTTGCCTGAATGCAGGATACACAGTAGTCAGAGCAGAATTGTTCCCTTGGAGCCTCCTGAGAGAACTGGGGGGCTGGCGGGCAGGGGTGGATGAACCTTGCACAGCCTGGCACTCCCTAGGGAGGACATGGGTCACCGCTCCCCAAAGCAGGTGGCCTTTCGGGCCAGGGGGCTGCTCTCGGAAAGGCCCTGGGCAAGCGCTGCCGCCACGCCCACCACACCTGTCCCGCTGTTTCTCAGCACTGCCTCCTGCAGCGCAGGGGCCCTCATGCCCACAAATGACTACAGGGAGCACAAGAGAGGGACTGAGCCATTTCGGATGATAGCTCTTTGGGATTCTGGGAGACTCTGATCTCTCCCATCAGGTCACAAGCCTGTCCTGTGCAGGGCCAGGACCCCCACACCAGCTGCTTCTTGGCCTCAGCCCCTAATGGTCACCCCTGCTGCCCACAGCCCCCCCACACAGAGCCCAGAGACCTGCAGCTGCCACTCTCCAGCAGGGAGCTCTCGGCTGGGGTCCAGCTGAGGCCCCAGCCCGTTCCCTCCTGCAGGCCTCATCCGCCACGAGGGCAGCCAGCCTGCAGAGTTTCCTTAGGCCACCTGTGAAGCTCAGAGATTGGAAGAGCAGACCTTGACCTTCCACAGCCAGTGTGGATCATCCTGGCTCTTTCTGCCTGGCCAGCGTGGCTAGGTCCGGTGCTCGGGGGAACCCATGCAGCTGACACCAGTGCTGCTCAGCCTCGTGCACCGCCCACACGGGAGGGCTGGGGTGGAGCCCAAGGTTCTGCACTTCCAACAGGCGCCTGGGCCCCGTCCGTGCCACGGGAGCTTGCTAAAGGACAAGGGCCCACATGCACGGGCAGCGTGTGCCTGTTCTTACCCATCTGTCAGTTTTCCCAGAGCCCCTCATCCAGGGTTAAAGCTCAGGAACTAGGAGACGGGCTCTGACGCTACAACCAACCCCAATGGGGAAGGGCTGCCTTTGCCCAGGAAGGACCCGGACGCTCCAACCCGACCGCTGATTGGGCACAACACAGGAGGCCCTGGGGTGGGTGGGAGATTGTGACTGACTCACAGCTGCCCCCAGACAGGGCCGGCTCCTGGGGCAGAAGGCGTCTTCCCCAAAGCGTGCCGCCCCGAGCCCCACACACCTGAAAAATGTGGTACTTCATGTCGCCGATCTCAATGGTCTTGCAGCTGTCACCGTCTTGTTCGGATTTATTGGTCATCAGCGTCTTGAACCTGGAGCGAGGGGACGAAGCCCAGCGGGGTGTGAACACGACTTAGCCCACCCTGGAATGACACTCAGGGAGGGACATTCTACACTGCCCTGAGCTGACAGCCAGGCCAAGCCCTGCTCTATCCCCACTGCCCCCCTTCTGAGTGACCGTGACACCTGTGGCCGGACAATTGACTCTGCATTCCAGAATATTTCTTTTCGAGAAATCAAAGGCAGTGACTTGGCCAGAAAGAATATAAGCTCAGTGCTCCTCGGCACTTGGGCACCATCCCTTCTGCTCCACCACTCTGTCCGGTGCCCCCTGCGGGGTACGTGGGGGCGGGGGGCGGGGCTCTGTTGCTGCGTTAGGCGCCGCCCACTGAGGGGCAGGGGCTGCACGTCTGTCCCCCGGGGGCTGGCACCCACCTGTTAGAAGCGGTCACCAGCAGGACTTTATGTGCATAAAACAGCTTTCCTTCCACTAGGAAGGTCACGTCCGACATCTCCTTGTTGTTCAGAAAGTGAGGATCTGCACCGAAAGGGAAGCAAGAACGGGAAGTGACTGAGGAGCCCACCTCTGGCGGGGGTGGGGGGACCACAAAGGCAAACAGCAGAGAAACTGAGGCCAGGGCCTTGGCTCCAGGCAGTGGGACAGGAGAACGGAGAGAGGGGAGGGGGTCTGGCTAGCCCGTGAGGCAGGTGGCCGGGCAGGGGGAGGGCACAGGCCTTCACCTAGTCTGGCCGGCAGGGTCTTCCGGATCTCAGGGATGCTGGGGATGGGGCTGCTGCCGTAGCAGTGGGTGAAGATGGCCGCCAGCTGCTGGATGACGGAGTCGTTCTGCGGGGACAGGCAGAGAGAGGGTGGTCAGCCCGCCCGCTGCGGGTTCGTGCTGTGGCCTGTTTACGGCTGAAGCTGCGTTGGGCAGATTTCAAACGTCCAGGCTGGAGTAAAGCGGCTGCTGCCCTTTGTTCCTCCTGGATCTGCTTGGCAAGAGATGCCTGTCCCTTCCCCACCGACTCCCCAAATTGCTTGTTTGGCCAGGCTCCAGCCCAGACAAATCCATGGGCTCTGTGGCCAGGCAGCGGGCATCGGGGTGGGGGGAGGCGTCCACCTGTGTGCTTGGTGTGCCCATGTCGTCTGTCTGTCTGCCTGTGTCCGCAGCCGGTCCTGCAGTCCAGGCCGGGGCCGCGGGCTCCGGAGCGCGGCGCTCCTGGCCTGCCCGGCGACACTCACCTTGCTGGCCTTGAGGATGTTGAACATGAGCTGCAAGCCCTCGGTCACCAGCTCCTCGTTGTACTCGTCCTCCTTGATGGAGCCGAAGTCCCGCAGCAGGCTCTGCACCACCGAGTACCGCGACTGGGAGAAGGAGGTCCTGAGGGACTCGATCCAGACGTGCAGCTTCCAGGGGACACCTGGGCAGTGGCCGGGCGAGAAGGGCGGGCAGTCACTCCCTCAGCCGGCTGGCCGAGCATTTCCGCACTGACCCCTTCTCCATCGCGCTCTCTCGGGATGAGCCCGAGCGCGCCCCTCCCTCCCAGGCCTGAGCCCGCGCTGCACTCCTGCATGCTGAGTACCCTCTCAGCGTGGCCATGCAAGGAAGGCGCCCATTCTCCCTGACAGGTCAGAGAGCACTCCAGGTTCTTGCCACATTGGGTGGAGGAGCAGCTGCAGCCCAGGTGCAGGGGGTCCTGGGGCCACGCTGGCCCCCCTGCTTGCTGGGCCCTGGGCTTGCTTACTGGGGAAGACTCGTTAATTATAAGCCGGACATACCGGTCCCATGCCTGTCTGGAAGCCTGAGGTGAACCCCGTCAGGGATTTGCCCAGCACCCTGGTTGCTGGGCTGTTAGTGGCCCATCACTGCTGTTTACCAGCTCTCTGGAGAGTATCGGGGGACCACAGAGCGATTTAGACCTACTTTCTGAAGGTCATGACGAAAACCAGGACTCTTTCTGGTAATGAGAGAGAGAGTGGTCTCCCTCCGCAGCTGGGGGTTAAAAAAGGGCCCACTGTCAGTGGCCCGAGCACCCTCGGCTTGCTAACTGCAGGCGGGAGCGATGCCCCGTTTTACGGTGACGGACCCCAGGGCCCAGTTGCTGTGGGCAGGCAGCGCGGCCTCCTGCTCTCTAGACCCAATGCCGGGTGTTCGTGAGCCGTGGCCCCTGTGGCAGGAACGGTACTGCCTGCCTGTGTGCCCATGGTGAGCTGGCACCAGGCCCCGGCCCCGTGTTCTGACTTCACACTCTCGGGTGAGGACCGTCGGTGCCGGTGACCAAGGCACGGCTAGGGCCTCACCCTGGTCCGTCTGGGGGGCCCGCCTCCCCGAGGAGAGAACTCCACAGTCTGGCAAACCCAAGGGGTGAGTGGGGCTGGCCGAGGCCCAGGAGAGCACCTCATTGACCAGAAAGGGCAGCTCCTATTCGGCAGATGCTCACGGTGCCACACAGCCCAGGACTGTGACCAGGCAGGGGCCGTAACGCTCTGACCAGGGAGAGGGAGGGTCTGAGGGTGCAGGGCTCGGGTGATGAACTCGAGACGAACCCTGTTGAGGAGCTGCCTGAGGCTCAGGGCATCTCCCGTCCTGGCCATCCACCACCAGGCCCGGGTGGACTGAGTCCCACCCTGTGCTCGGCTGCCCCTGGCCTGTCTGCCCCATGGGCCCTGCCCTCGCCGGCCTGCTGAAGAGCAGCAGAACACATGGGCGTGTGTGTGTGCATGCGCGTGCACGCCCCGTGCCTCACCCAGCGCCCTGAGCTCCATGGTGATGTCCACATAGCCGTGTTCGGCGCTGTAGTACATGGCCTCCTGCAGGGCCTTCGTGCGGGTCCGGCTCAGCCGCACAGGCCCCTCGCTGCCGCTGCCCTGGCTGGACGCGTCGCTCTCCTCCACGCCCTCGGCCAGGATCTCTTCCAGGGACAGCACGTCCGCTTTGGCCTGCTGCGGCTGCGTCAGGAGCTTCCTCAGGACATTCCTGTGGGCAAGGGACAAGGGGGGCGAAGCCTGAGGCCCCAACCACGGGTGGTGTCCGTGGCCTGGGGGGCCTGCTCTGGGACTGCTGCAGGCACACACTGCTCATTGCCTTCCCCACCTGGGCCGGCTGGGCCGGGGCCCCGGCACCTCCGGGCCCGGACACCTGGGCGAGGCCAGCAGGCATCCAGCCTCACGCAGCACACGCCTCCCCCGACTTCCTTCTATGAATAAGAACGTGAAGATGAACGTTATACAGAATGTGTTCATGCATATGGCTGTGTAGAAAGTCAGACGGGATGGAGCGTGTCCCCATCTGTAGACTATCGCGCTGAACCTGCAAGAACCCATGAACTTCGCCCTTTGCGGGTGATGGTTGCAGCTTCAGGTTGCCCTGGGCAGGGGTGCTGAGCCAGGGCTTCCGGCTCCCAGCCCCAGGCTCATTCTGTCACATCCTGTGGCCTGGGGCTCGGGGTGGCTGCAGCATGGGCAGGCCCAAAGGTCACCTGGGCGCTGACCCTCCTGCCAGCAGCCCCACCCAGCCCCCATTCTGTGGAGGAGGCCAGGCTGCGCCAGGTGGCCAAGCCCAGGGCCCAGAGACCTCAAGGCACTCTGGGGAGGGACCCACAGCAAGGGCAGAGTCTGGCTTTGAGAACAGTGTTTGGAACGGGAAGTAGGTGTCCACCTGCCCTTCTCTGCCTTCTAATAACCTCTTTTCTGTCTCCCTCTGCTCCCCCAGAGCTGCCTAATGGCTCCAGTCTCGGCGTGCTGCTGCCCATCACACCCCTGGGCAGGCCTGGCCCCCACAAGCCTGGCCCGCCATCTGCTCCCAGAGCAGGATGTGATTTCCCACAGAGCCACTGGGAGCCTCTTCGAGGCTGAGCCATATGGTGCGTGGAGGCCTCTGGAGCTGGTGTGGCTCTGGAGAACCACCGCTGAGCATGGAAGGGCCGTGGCCTGAGGCGGCCGCCGCCATGGCAGGCAGCATCTTAATGGAAAACAGAGGTCCCGCCCAGGGCGTGTGTTGGGAGCCCCAGGTCTGCCAGACACTGGCTGTGGGGCCTGTCTAGGCGGCCTGCCACCCAGCGTCTCTGGGCCCTCCGACTCCTGGGACACCCATGCTGGTGGAGGACCTGGACCTCCTTTGTGGCTGGTTCACACACAGCTCCCGTCCCAGCCTCACATCTGGAAAGACCTCCAGGCCAAGCCCCTCTGCTCCCCGTGTCTGGCCCCCACATCGCAGGGGCAGGGACCCCCGTGGGTACCTGTGGCCGTGGGCGGCTGAGTGGCTGAAGCAGTTCATGTCCTCGTGGAGTGAGGAGGCCATGCCACTGGCCTCCAGCATGCTGAGGAGGGGGTCAGCACCCCGGCTGAGCAGCAGGCTGACCAGCTCGTAGTTCCCTAGAACATAAGGCAGACTGAGCGCACTGAGGATGTTCCCACCACCCATTTCTGTGCCGCTCTGCTGGGGCTGCCTGGGTACCAAGTGCAGCAGCAATGCTGAGGGGTGGGGCCAGGGGTCTCCCAGGAGCCCAGAGAGGGTTCTGAGGCTCCCCCCTAGGGTCCATATGTGTTCATGGCTGAGCCAAATGTCTAGCTACAGGCCCAGCTGGGGTGGGTGACACAGGGGGGAGGGGTAGTTGGGGACACTTGCCAGCCAGGGCAGCCCCGCACCTACCTGCCGCAGAGGCGAGCTGCAGGGGGGTCTCCGCGTAGCTGTCCTCGCCGCTGTTCACAGCTGAGCCCTCCACGTGGGCGCCTGCATCCAGCAGCAGCTGTTGGGGCACAGGGAGGACACGTAGGTGTGGTGGGGAGTGTGGGGTAAGTGCACCAGGCTCCCCCAGGCAGCCGAGGAGCCAGAACTTTAGAATGCCATGTGCCCCTCAGTGCTCTAAGTTTCTAGAATCTTCACCTCCACTCTCATGGCCTTGGACCAAGCCCCTAAGCTGGGGGGGCCTCTGAGCTGTTTCTGCAGTGACCTTTCTAAGAACTCATGCAGACGAGCACAGCAGAAAGTACTGTCCCCCTCCCCAGTCTACTGGGGGCAACTGAGGCTCCAGGGGCAGCAATGGTGGCAGGGAAGGCATAGGTGTTACAGAAGCTGAGTGTGAATGCAGGCCTCCCAGCCAGTGAGTTACCACAACTCCCTGAGCCTCAGTCTTCCTCATCTGGAAAGTGGGGAGAGGCCTGCCTGCAGCATTGTTGGGGAGTCAGTGAAATGGTGCCCCCTCTCCACAGGGCCCGATAACCAGTGGCCTCTAGGGTGCGCACCAGAGGTCTGGTGAGCTGCCCAAGGCTGGGAAGCAGCAGGGCGGTGGCACGGCCTTGCTGTCTAGGACACCAGGGGACCCCTCCCCATCCTGCAAGGGCAGGGTGAGCAGATGCCAAGCAGTTCCGGCTGGGCCGGGCCCGCTTGCCTCGGGGCAGGGGTGGCATCTGCACTGCTCCACCAGGTGACTTTCAGCTATCTCACCTTTCCTGACCGGCTTCTCTGGAGGGAGCCACCTGCCAACCTTCCCAGGTTTCTGGAGACCAAACCCTCTTCAGAGCCTGTGCTGGGCAGTCTCGGGGAACCCCCGCCTGCCTCTCACCTGGAGGCCAGGTGTGGGGGGACAGGCTGCCCTGTGAGCCTCCACACCAGCGTGTGGAGAGCAGGGCCTGCTGCCAGCTGGAGACTGTCATCAGAAACCAGTTGTGGCGCCACTTCCTAAACCAGCATGCTACAGTGGCACAGGTGCAGGACTGCCCGTCGGGACGAAACTGGGCACCGGACCAGGCAGGTCTCGGGCACACCCCTGCAGGCCAGTCTGGGCTGGGCTGGCATTTCACTCAGGTCCTTAGGAGGGCAGTAACCCCAAAGCAGGCAGAATGTGGCAGCCGGCCTGGTAACTGCCACTTACTGAGTCCCTGCTAAGGCCCGGCCGGGATGACAGTGACGAGTAAGCCAGACGGGGCCCCTGCCCTCAGAGGACTCTCTAGCGGACAGCAAGGGCATTACATGAACTCCTGGGAAGGAGTGTCAGATCTGTAGGCCCTGGTGGCCTGAGAAGCAAAGGAGTCTGGGAGTCGAGTGGCAGTGTGGCTGGTGCCCCAGCCGGGGTTGGATGCTGCTCTGCCCACAGCTTCCACTTCCAGGCAAGAACCCACACCAGTCACAGCAGCTGCGGCCAAACTGGCCGACAGCGTGGCTTGGCTCAACAGGTGAGCTGCACCAATCTGAGTCTTCCCCCAGGAGCTGGGAGAGTGGCACTGAGCCCACTGGCGGGAAGAGGCAGACCTGGAAGGTGACCACGACACAGAGGCCCCTCTGCAGGAGCTCACGAGGGAGCAGAAACGGCAAAGGGTCAGGAAGATGTTGGGGGAGGGAAAACGGGGCCGGGTGGGTCTCATCCCCGCCGACCAGGTACTTCGGCTGTACTTCCCGTAGCTCATCCGGGGCAACGGCTCACTCGGTCCAGGCTTGGACTGTGCTCAGGGCGGCCCACCCAGCGAGCAAGCGGAGGGCGCACTGCGCAGCCGCAGCAGCTCACCTGGACCACAGAGATGTGGCCGTGCAGCACAGCGAAGGTCAGCGAGGTCCAGTGCCGGCTGTCGGGGTGCACGGACGGGTGCCTGGGGGAGCTGCTTGGGACCTGGGAAAACACCACACATGACCATGTTTCCTGAGTGACATTCCTGGGCAGGGCACACAGGCACCTGAGTGAGCTAAGCGGGTATCCTGCAGGGATGGTGACTAGGAATCAACTCAGGTGCTTTCCGCACTCGATTGGTGATGTCTGCCCGGAACACCGTGTGGACAGGGCTCACGAGGATGTTCAGTCTGCGATGCCTGCCTTGGGCAGAGAGGGCGCTCTCCACGCCTCAGAGGAAGGCAGAGCCGGAGGCATCTGGGGATGGCGGTGGTGGGTGGGGATTAGGCTGGTAAAGGTAAAGGCGCTACAGTGACAGAACCATGGCCGTTCTCTGCTCACCTCCTGCCCGGGGGCAGCCCCCTCAGGAAGCCCAAATCTTCGCCCACTGTGATCTCCATGCATCTTGTGTTCCCGGTCCTCTGAGACCCCTCTACCCTGTGTCCAAACCACTGTGCCCGGCAGGCAGCACAGCTGGTGGAGACCCCGAGGTGTTCTCTCGCGGGGTCAGGGGCCAGGGCGCAGTTCTTTGGGCCCACACACCTGGATGTCCAAGTTCGCTCCAGCATCGATCAGCATCTGGACCATCGCCTCGTCCCCAGCGGCACAGGCATACATCAGTGGCGTCATACCCTGCACGGACCAAAGGCAGATGCTAAGCGCTCTGGAAACAGAATGTGATGGCACACACTCCACAGGCCTCGGCCCCACAAAGCACAGGTCCCAGCGTCCAGCTCGCCCTGCTGCTTAGCTGGAGTAATCCTGTGCCTTGGGCTGGATCAGCCTGCCTCCCCTAGGCCCGCTGGACACGTGACACCTGCAGGGTGGGCAGGGGACATTTCCGTGAGCACTGCGGGGCACCAGACAGGTGACGAGCACAAGCCGTGTGGCCAGACTCAGGTGCAAGGCCACCTCTGCCACGGGGAGCTGTAAACTTCGTATACAAGTTACTTGTGCCTCGCTGTGCCTCAGTTTCTTCATCTTTAGGATGGGAATAACGACAGCATCTCCCACACGGGGTTGTGGTGAACAGTATGAATCACCATGTGCAAAGTGCTGAGTGCAGAGTAAGCTTACCTCGACCAAGCAGAGTAAAGTAACACTGTCACTGCTGCTACATTAAACTGCCATCTCCTAATCCCTCTCTCCACCCCCCGGGCCTGTGCACGTGAATCACTGCGGTGAATGGTGAATCACACCATTCACGTGCATCATCTCACTTAGTCACCGTAACACCCCGACTAGGGGGTTCTGTCACTGGCCCCAGATGAGGAGCAGAGCGGCACATTAACTTGCCACCGCCTCCTGAGGGGCGAGCGAGAGAAGGCCTCAGACCCAAAACCCAGGTCCGCCCTTCGAAGCGTCTCACAGGGGATGGAGAGCCGTTTTGTTTCACTGCGACACCTCTGCAGCTGTGAAGTTCAGAGCTTTCCCCAGGGCTGAGGCCCGGCCCCTCCCCGAGCTGAGGCGGTCGTTAACAGGGCTGCCTCGGGCGGGAGTCCCTCTCCGGGCCAGTCCCAGCGAAGGCAGGGGTGGGGAGTGTTATTCCCCAGCTGGACCCTGGCACGCGCTCGTCTGGAGCCCCGCGTGATTGTTTATTAGGCTACTCGTGTGCAGACAGGATCTCCTCACCTCACAAACCCTCGCCTCGTGCCCAGAGATAAAGACGCGGCCGGAGATTTGTCGCGGGCGGGAGGGCCGCTCACCGCAGACCTCTAGGCAGGCACCCAGGCTGCGCTTGGCTCTGTCCCCTCCCCGCCCCCCCTGCACGGGCCTGGCCTCTCTCTCCGCACATCTGTACGCGATTTGGAGCCTAAAGCAGGCTGGGAGCCTCGTGAGGAGAAACTACATTTTTTCTGTGCCGGGCTCATCCCCACATCAAGGCCATAAAGAGGCTAAACGGAAAGACGCTGATGAACAGACTCTGGGGATAACCATCGTCATCATCACACGGGCAGCAAAATCCAGGATGAGCGTTTACTGCGCGCTCACCGTGTGCCAGAGGCACAGACTTGTGGTGACCCGGTGGGGCAGGCACAACCGTGCCTCACGCTGGAGACGAGGAGACTGAGGCTCAGAGAGGGTGGGCGGCTCATCCGAGATGCCACAGCCACAGCGCGGCCGCTAAAGCCCAGGTGCATCTGAAGCCACAGGCCTCACGAGAAAAACGGCTCCCCCCGCCGGGAGGAGGGCGCCCACGGAGCCTGGGACCCTGCACTCACAGAGGTGCCTCTGGGAGACCTGACCCAGCCTATCACCTCCCCGCCGCCCACTGCCACCCCCACGCCCAGCCTCGTGGCCTCTCTGTCCCGGCACGTGCTCCCGCAGTCCCACTGGCAGGCTCCTGTGCCATCATCTCCCTTCCCTGGGCGCTGCCCCCGCTCCTCTCTGCTCCCCCCTGCCCACCTCCCTCCCTCAGGCCTGGCCCAGAATCCGCAGAAGGAAGCCGTCCCTGGCCGCGCCTGTCCCACCTGTCAAAGTCCACATGGCCTCACGGTTCACCTGGTGCTTTGTCACGCCCGGTACCACGTGCCACCTCACCTGAGAGCATTCCTTAACCCTGGTTGACATTTGACCCTCCCCATGCCCCTGGGTGGTCTTCCAAAGCACAGCACTCTCGTCCGCACTGCAGGAGCTCACACAAGCGTGCTGGACGCTCCTCAGTGGTTCTGGGGGTGGGCACCCCTCAGTGGGTAAGGGGGCAGAGTCAGGCTGCACGGTCCCTCCAGCCCCGACTCTGCTCCACACTCGTTGCAGGACCCGAGCTTCTCTGTGCCCCGGTGCCCTCGACAGTCAAGTGAGGACAGGAACCGCGCCTGCGTCGTGGGGCTGCGATTGAGTTAAATGAATTAATCTGTGTGAAGGGCCTAGAACAAACTTAGTGAGCACAATATAAATGTTATTCAAGGCGAAAACGCAAAACAAAGCAAACCAAAAACTCAAATTCTATCTAAAGTTGTAAACACCTGCAATACTCCCTTTTTCTGGCTTCGTTGTGTTTCTTAGCACTTCCTACTAACACTCTGTATTGTATATGTTTATGTTTCTTACAGGTTTCCCCCACGAGCATGTTAGCACCGCGGAGGCAAGGCCGTCTACGGGTTGGGCACGTGGCGGACAATGCGAGATGCTCCGGTACAAGTTCTGGCGACCGCCTCACAGCCTGCTGTCAGGTGCACTCCGCTGGACTGTTCCCAGCCCTGCAGCACCTGCAGCAGCCTCCGCCTCCCGTGAGAGGAGGCAGGATCCCATCACAAAGTTCTCTAAGAGGGTGCCTGGGAGCCTGCAAGCTGACACCCCCCTGAAACAGGCAGGGTACGACCCCGGAGGCAGCCCACCTCTTAGAGCACAGAGCTGAGCTGCTCTCAGGTTTGGGACAGAAAGGACTGTGCCACCGACTCTGGCAATCACAAACGCCCACAGTCCCCTAGGCACAGCTGGCGGAGCCCCCGGAACGCACCTGGTCGTCCATGGTGTTCACCCCGTCCGGGCCCAGGGCCTCAATGGCCTGGCTGATGAGGTCCGTCCGGCCGCAGTTGAGCATGCGGAAACCCAGGTCCTGGCTGAACTTCTCAGTAGCCGCTCGGGCATCCAGCCTCCGGAAGGAACTGAAGCAGCATTCGGGCCTGCGAGGAAAGGCCCGGGTGTGAACGGGCATGCCTGCGTGTGCACTTGTCCTCCGAGGGCACTGCTCCCCCAGGAGACATGACGCGGTGTGTTGGGCGGGAGTGCGGCTCGCAGACGGGGTGCGTGGGAAGGTCTGGGAATCACTGTCGGATCCCCAGGGATCGGCCTCGTCATGCTCAGTGACGTGAAGAACACACTTTTGTTGTTCCGTAAACATGTTTGAAAGTCCTCTGAGCTCTTGGTGACTGCCGACTGCCAGGAAACCAAGTCCCCTCCAAAACGGTCTGTCAGGGGACTGCCCGAGGAGGAAGCCCAGGCCTGGGCTTGGGTCACAGAATGTGGTTGAATACTTTAAAAAACTAAAAGATTTTATGTATTTCTTTGTACAGAGAGGGGAAGGGAGGGAGAAAGAGAGGGAGAGGAACATTGATGTGTGAGAGAAACATCAATCGGTTGTCTCTTGCAGGCATCCAGACTGGGGATCGAACCCTCAACTCAGGCACCTGCCCCGACCAGGAATTGAACCAGCGACTTTTCACTTTATAGGATAACCCCAACCAACTGAGCCATACCGGTCAGGGCTGGTTGAATACTTTTGGCCATACTCGTCCTATAGGACAGTGATTGTGGCCAAGTTCCAGTTCTTTCTTAGTTTCACACTCTCTCCCCTCAAGGCTTGTTAGTGAGGCCCTGAAGGACTGAGGAAATGAGGGAGAGCAGCCCAGAATCCCACTGCAGTCAAGCCGTCCTACCACGACCATGCACAGAAACCGCCCCCTCCACCCCGGCGTCTGCAGGGGGCGCCACGGGCTTCCAATAGGCAGCTGCAGCCTGGAGCCAGAGTGTCGCAAGTTCACCCTCCAGAATGAGATTCAGTCGTTGCCATGAAAACAGAGGAGGTCGTAACTGGGGTTTGGGCAGGTTGAAAACAAAAAACCAAAAAAGTCGCAAGGCTCTCGTAGGCCAAGGACGGCCAGAGGAAGCTTCTCTGGAACTCCTTCAGGAGACCCGTCCACCTGAGGCCCATTGGGAAGGGAATTAAGAGCCCAGGCTTGGGGCCACATGGACCAGGTTCAAACTGGGGTGCAGCCACTTTGCTGTGTATCTGGGGGCAAATCACTGTTCCTTCCTGACCCTCAGTTTCTCATCTGTGAGCATTACCGCACCTTCCTTCTTTGAAGTTGTCACAGGGACCGTGGAGACGCTGCACATAGAAGGGAAGGGCTCAGCAGGGCACCTGCACTAGGAAGGGAGGGGAGGACCTGCTCCTGTGGCCCCCACCCCAGTGTCCCCGAGACCCAGACTCTGAGAGCTCTCCTGCGCAGGCCCGAACTTGCGTGTGCTGAGCAGCCGGCCGCAGCTGCAGAAGACGCATCCAGGAAGCAGCCACGGTCCAGAAGGGCGGCTCTGACAGGCGTGGCATGCA
Organism: Tonatia bakeri; assembly: GCA_004024845.1. Lineage (NCBI taxonomy): Eukaryota > Metazoa > Chordata > Mammalia > Chiroptera > Phyllostomidae > Tonatia > Tonatia bakeri. The sequence goes on along the minus strand of PVIA01001448.1, from coordinate 3,763 downwards.
CAGAGGATGCCCCTGGGGTGGCTTGAACAAGCCTCAGTCCCTGCTCGCAGCCTCCTCCCAGCCCCCACGAGAGGGAGGGACAGAGCGGGGAGCTGGTGGCCCTCCTGCCTCACTCCCCCCAGTTCCTTACTTGAGCTGGCGGGGCTCGCAGTCCAGGCCGGGCAGCAGCAGCCGGGCAGCCTGCCGGATGTCGCCGCTGTCCACGGTGAGGCTGCGGCGGTGCTCTGCGTAGGTGATGGCCACACGCATCCACTCCATCAGCGGGGGCAGCAGCATGAAGGGCCTGTGAGGCAGCAGGGAGAGAGGGTCAGGCCCGAGTGGGGTGCTCCCAGAGGGCCGAGGGGACCCCTTCAGCAGGTACTCTCAGAGAACGGCCAAGAGGCTGGTCACCCTGTAACCCCCAGGCTGCGAGGTGTGCTGGGGACCTGACCCTGGTCCTCACAGAAACTCCAGGGTGTCCCGTTCCACAGAAGCTGTCGTGGGGCAGAAGGAACTCCTGCTGTGGGCCAGGGGCAGAAGCTGAGGGGGTGGCCAGTGAAAGAAGGGGCTGAAGGAGACTCCTGCCCCCCCACCCAAATTCAGGTGGGGCCGGCCGGCCTCCCTGCAGAGGGGAGAGACTGCGCCCTGTGTACGAGGCACACAGGAGCACTGGACAGGCTCAGTGGCAGCTGCACTCCTCCCTCACTGCAGACCGACGCCCGGAGCCTGTCCCCTTCACCCATGAGACAGGCTGACACCTACTTCTGGGGTCTCTCACGAGGCTGAGTGAGATGAGAGTCATTGATAGTCATTGATAGTCATTCCTTCCTCAACCAGCACCTGAGTGGAGGTGGGCCCGACCTCACTTCCAGTGGCAGGCCGGGGTGGCCCTACAGGAGGAACAGTCAAGGTGGCCTGTGTGGCATCAAGATCCTATGGCCACAGCATGGGGCACTAGGCAGGCCTCATCAAGGCCTCCGAGTTGCAAACTCCAGTGGGGCATCGTTCACAAGGCATTCTATCATGTCACCAGGGGGCACCAGTCACAGGGAATGAGCCATAGGGTTGAGCCATACGCTGGCCCTGCCGCTCAGGGCCCCACCTTCTCCCTCTCCCAGACCCCCCCCCCCAACCAATTCAATCCTCGTTCAGCCAGGAGAGGTGGGGTTGCCCAGCACTGAGAAGCGGTTTCCTCTCATCTTCCGCAGGACAAGGCCACCCAGAGCCCTGCCCGTTGGGGCTGTTCTCTCCAGTGACAGCCCAGGGCTTGGCCTCTGCTCCTCGTGTACGCCTTGCCCGCCCAATGCCTACTTTCCATCCTCCCTTTAAACTAGGCCAGGGGCTGGCAGCTGGGCAACCTGCACGTCCCCCTCCCTCTGTCACCGCCAGCGGGTCCCAAGATGTGCGGGGAGGTTCTCTGACCAGGGAAAGGACCACCTGTGTCTCTCTCCCCAGCTCCTACGGAAATTGGCTGCAACAAGACGGCCGCTGCCTTCAGGTCATAGAGCCTAGATCCCCGAAAGCAAACGTCACTTCAAAGTTTCAAAGCTTCTTTCTAAGGGCAAAGGCTGTTTTCACTTATTTGTTTATACAAAATAATCGGATGGCATCTGAAAGGTAGCTCATTTGGAAGTCATTTTGATGTTCTGATTCTGTCATTTCAGAAACCGTATCTGGGTCTGAGTCGCTGAACCAGTGTACCGAGTGTGCCGGTCGGTGTGGTGAGGAAGAGGCCACGGGCCAGGCTTGGCCGTTGGGGATGCTCAGAGCCTTCCCCAGCCCACTTTCCAGCCCTGGCTCTTGCTTTTCACCAGGACACAGCAGACCACGAGGCACTCAGGGTTCTCAAGCCCACCCTAAGCGTTCCTACCTCCTCGTGAGTGTGAGTGAACTCATGCCCTTCCAGATACCACGTATCCTTCAAGGCTCGGTTCCAGAAACCTCCCCCGATCCTCTTTCTCCAAAGAAAATAATCTCTTCCTGCTCCAAGATCCCTTAGTACTCTCTCTCTCCTAGCGATGAATGTATCTCCTCCCGCCTGGACTCTCCCGCCTCAGGGAAAGCCCTTCCTCATCTCTGCTCTCTGCCACACCTGGCCAGCGGGGCCTAGACACACCAGGCCCTCAGTCCACACTTGCCAAGTGTGACTGAAAGTGTGGCTGAGCACCAGCAACTTAGTACAGTGCATTCAGTTCTGGACCAAGTTCTGGACACGTTCTGTGTTACCTGTTTCTGCCCAGAAAAGAACAGCATGCGATTTTCAAGGGTGCGGTGTTCATGCGGTACAGTGGGGAGCCAGGCATCCACATGAGAACTTGTGGAGTCTGGAAGGGGCCAGCAATCCATTGGTGAATTACCCCTCTTTACCAGCTTGCAAATGCCCATCTGAATCCCCCCAGATACTTCTAGGTTTTCCAGTTCTTACATGACAGTGCTAGCAGGCAAACTCAAAGACACACTTCTATGTGACAGTCCTTTCCGTCCACGGGGAAGGTCTCATGAAACCACCAGCACTGGGGCACGAGGTGCAAACACAGAGACAGTGTGTGGGTTTGCCGGCCGCTCTTCCCCGTCGTGGCCAACAGCCAAGACAAAGCTCCCAGTGTGGCTGCCAAAGCTGGAAGTGGCATCTCCCCACTGCACTCGGGGAAATCCAAGTGGGAACTTGGGAAATGATGAAGTCTAATCAGATGGTGTCATGATTCACTGTTTTGTGCCCCTGAAGACTCAGCACATGAAAAAAATTCAGTATCGATGACCTCAGTGTGCAAATACTGGGGATTGGCACGGTGGGCCTCTATTTCACTGTGTTTTTAGGAGACATGGAAAGTTGAAAACTATTTACATTTCCCAGGCTCCTTTGCAGCTGGATTCTGGATGCAAAACTGGTTTGCCCATTAATGTGTTGCTGCATGAGATCTGGTAAAGAAAGATGAGGCAGAGAGAGACCACCTCCAGCCCACCTTTGCCTGTTTCTGCTATGCTACGCCATGAAACGTGAGGTGGTTTATTCTTTTTCCTAGAGTATTCCGGTGTCCGTTTCCCCCCCTCCTGGGTGCTCCAGTGGCAGTGGAGGTACTACTGAAAGCGACAGAAAAGACTTCTCGATTCCAGCTTCAACCCCGAATTGAAGGAGCTGTTTCAGAGGGAGCAGTACCCACCCCACCCCCTGCCCATAGACAAGCTCTGTATTGGCCCTGAAGTCACTCCCAGGGGTACAGCCTTGAACCTTCACCTTGAGCTGTTCCCATGGTTCTCCTGGTGCCCGATTCTCTGTGTTGAATCCCTTCCTGCTTAAAATGCCTCAGATGGCTTCTGTTTCCTGAGCTGAACACTGATGAACAGCCTCAGCATATGGACACCCTCCAGGGTCAAGGTTGTTTCTCTGCTGCTAGGGTGGTGGCTGGTGCCCATCTGCCCACCAGCATGGCCCTGCCTGCCTCAAACTGACCTCTCTTGGACTTTCCATTTGGCCTACCTACCTCTGGGGCCTGTGGACCATAGGATGGTAAAATGACAAGCAATTCATGGGCTTTCTCAGTGACATCCTACCCTTGGCCTGTGCGTTCCTGACTACTATTTCCTTTCTGGTAATTTCATCTAGCCCATTGGGCATGCTAAGAAGAGCTCGCCTGCTTTACTGGACATTCTGGAAAATCCCTATAAAAAATCCCCGGGGCTGCAACCATGTCCGAACTCCAGGGTGAAAGGACTCCAGAGGGGCAGTGCTCGGGACTGGTGTTTGCATCGTTCTCAGCATCTCTCTGCTCGTTCCCTCCCTCCC